>JARJLF010003058.1:0-23464 GCA_029378395.1 Mycena leptocephala | reverse complement strand
CCACAACGGTTATGAGAGTCCCTAGAACGAATGAATACAAGAAAGGGCCCCCAACTTTTGAGACGCACCGTTAAAGTTGAATGTCACAGTAGCATTCGAATCATGGGTCTGATATGTGCCCCCAGAGTCAATCTGGGTCCAATTCCCGTTTGGGTACTGAACTATGCTGCTGCTATCGGCACCGAAACTAGAGAGGTCGGTCATTAGGCATAGGTGCGAGCAGCGACGGTCGTGGAGAGCAGGTGGGAAGCGAGCACAAGAGCTGTCCGTTTTGTGTCCGTTAATGTACCAAGCCAGCCACTGATTGATCAAAACGTGCCGAAGACTTTTATCTAACTGGAATGCCTTCTGCCTTCTATACCCTATTGTACGGGGACTTCGCACAGATGACAGGTGGATCCGAGGTCCGAGAAGAAGGCCAGAGTGCACGATTATTGCGGTCGAGACGGTCGCAGACACTGGCAGTGCGAGCCATGAGTGAGCATGGACAACGAGGGCGGTGAACGTAGGGATTAACAGTAGCTTGATGAATCTTCAAGCGAGAATTTTGATACAAGCACAAGCGACCATCGCACCCTAATCATGTTACCTCGAGGTTGATTGATCCACGTCAATTCCTCGAGGGAATCCGCAATGCGGAGCAATGCGGAGAGAGAGGTACGTAAGGAAACAATGGCCTTGGAAACAATTTGAAGACAATAAGGAACCCTTGAGTAAAACAAGAAAGAGTCGAAGAGTCGAGATCCTCTCGGTTGAAGACTTCTACAGGTGTAAGTAGTAATGTCAGTCCGTCGCAGTAATGTCGAATGCTGCCTCGAGTGGTGATCCACCAAATGGAACGCAATCAAGCGGAGACATCGACCTTGACAATGATCAACTATAGCCTGTTTCAGCAACTAGGCGAAGTCTCCGGTCGTAACGTATGTCAAGCTTTTTGAAAGATGAAGTGGTGGACACTGGAAGACGGAAAGATAGATGACTCGATTACAGAATGTTGGCATCAATTTGCCGAGTGATGGCCGCGGCGTCGATCAAATTCGGCAATCTACGGCTCTTGATCAGCTGTAACTGGACAGCTGTAACTGCTGGGAGCTATCAGTAGTACTGACGATTGGTTTATAATGGCATTCCGATCCCCCGCGTTTCTATAGATCTACCAACAGAAATTGTACTTCAAGTTCGTGGCTTTTATGAACCATTGGGGAGATTCGGAGCATGTTGAACTTGACTTTTACTTTCTCTTTGGCAGGGAATGCAGCGTACACCGGGCGTCGCACTTCATGCCTGGGTCAGATGCACCTGGTGGCGTATCTTGTCTGGTCCACCCACGATGACCGATACAAGACCGGCGCCGAAAAGCCAGAATACTGCGTGGTCAATTTGATTTAGGTACTCCTCGACTCGCTATGATCGGACTGGTAGGCTGAACGCCGCAACCATCTACTGTTGCAGTTGAACTATAGAACCAAGAGACAGTTTTATTTTAGTCTCTTATAAACAGACGCTACAAAAAAAAATGCGCTACCTTTGTTGTGCTTTATTTCGGAATCTGACAATTGCCGGCACCCGCGTCCTAAATATGGTCTGTCACAGTCATTCAGAGTTCCGAGAATCCACAACGTACAGCGGATGAATTGACAGCGCTGGAATCAGAGCCGTTGGACCTGAGTCTGATCCTTGATGAGCCAGAAGTTGTTCCATACTATTTTAGAGGTGTATGTATCCCTCCTTTAAACCGAGCGGTGCTCACCGGGTGCAATGGGACGCTGAAAAATCGCTGGCAGCCAACACACGAAAAATTACCGGAAAAAAGAAACTGCGCACGATGCAACTCATCTTGTAGCATCGCAGTTAGAGCAAGGAATAAGAATAACGCGAAGACAGGCAGGAACGTGATCTGGATGGGGAAGGTGTTCTCCGTTACGTTAAATTCCGCGACGGCAAAATCTCGACCAGGCTGGGTCTTCAGAGGTCAGTTAAGAGCTGTTGTTGATGTTCCACCGGGTCTTGTTGACCGTCATGCCGGCCAAGAACGACAAGTTGAAGGTTGGAAGCGGGCAGCTGTATATGTTTGCATTGGCAGTCCCGCGCGCTGAGCTGAAATCGAAACATGTACCACTTCGGGGAACAATGCTACAGAAGGCTGATGAGTCTGGGGGATCATCAGTTGTGAATTGTGCGTATTGTAGTAATCAGACCAAGTTTTCAGGTGACGGGTGACGGGCCCTTAGAAAATGAACACTTTGGCGGTAGGTGACAGTGATGGCCAAGATTTACGGCTCAAAATGGCTCAGAAATGCGAAATCCCTCGTCCGGCATTCGCCGGCTTGCCATTTATGGGATTTTTTTTATGATTGCCAAGTTGAAAAAATGAACACCTTGGGTGACGGATGCCATGCATCGATGACACCCTGTGCATGCGTTCGGATTACCACAGTACCTGAGGTTCCCCTCGACGAGAGGACTTGTCGCAGGCCCAAGGCTCATCGGAGTTGTCGATTTAACCTTAGGCTTGACTGAGAACGGGGCAGGGTTCATTTGAGACATAGATGGCAGAAATTATATTGGGGCACATGATTGAAATTCTGCACCCTTTAGGTAGTCCCCTCGTAGACACTTCAACAGATGGTGCTCGTACCTCGCATGCTGAAGTCGGAAGGGTCTCCGGTATTCTTCGCGCCGAAGTGTCGCTTTGACTCCAAGATAACTGTGATTGAGATGGTGCTGCAGTTCGAAGCAGCTTTAAATTGGATGTTGCACATGGAGTGGCGGGAATCGAACTTATCGAAGTTTTAATTTAGGGAACAGTAACCTTCGATCAGTACATTAATATTATTTCCGCCGTGATTTCTTTTCAGTGAAGGTCTGCAACATGCTTGGCCACCAGTATTTGGCGAGGCGTAATAACTAAACGACTAAACGGAGCACAACTGTACGCAGCAGAAACGTGGATCAGTTTCTGAAGAGAAACGCGGACGGAGTTGAGGGGTAGTGAGTAACGGAGGATAGTAGCCTCCGATGTTATTGAATGGTTGTATTCAGGAGCGGAAGATCCCGATAAATTTCCTTCTTAATCAAGACATCGACAAAAAATAAAAAATCGGGTATGGTATGTGACTGACTCTATAATAGTACGTAACCTGGACAGTGTGTCGCGCTTCGCGTTGCGCGCTGCGTCCGTAGAAGGTCGCCAATTCAAACACGATCACGTGCACACGCGTCTCGCTTCTTACCACTAACCACGTCGCCGCCGTCTCGCTATCACTCCCTCGTTCTCGCGCCTACTTATTCCAAGATGCCTAGCTACCGTTTATCAGCTCCACACCACCTTCATTGGTCCCTTAGTATTATTATTCAATCTTGATCTTACGTCCTATTTTATTTCCATTTATTTGTGTATAGTGAGTGGTCTTTTCTATGCGAGATCCTGTTTGCCTCGGATTTTTCTTCCTCTCGGTCTCGTCCCAGCCTTCGTCGTTGCCGTGGCATTTAGTTCTCGTCTCCGTCCCCGCTCTCCGCCGTTCTGAGCAGTGCTTGATCCAACTCTCACACCTTCCTTCCTTGCTCCGGCGCTCGGACGTTTAGTTAATTCGTCAACAGAGAGGTGAGTATAGAATTGATGAATTCAACGTGGCCATTGAATAGTTAGAACCCCAGCTCAGAAGTCTGCTAGTCATACATAGGCCAAATAAGGCTGGGCGGTGATATGAATCGCTTGCAATCATGGTTCCACAGTGATCCCGGGAACAGAAATCGGAAAACAATCTCAACTGAACAACAGGAAGTTGACGAGTTATGCATCCGTCCATCGCGTTGACGAGGAATGAATACTTCGCTGAAATTAGTGGTCGTTGGTGCACGTATCACGCATATGGACAGTTAGGATTCGGTGTCAATGTAATAATTAACAACTAGAATTTAGACGTGCCTAAAATTGAACTGTGGAGGGAACTACTAAAGATGTTAGATTTACACAAGCATCACGAGAAGTTCTCCTGCGCGATCCAACAGAATCTTGTGAACCACATGTCGAAAGGCTACTCCCTTGGATCCATGCATGATTCATCAATATTAATGGACCGCCATCTGCAGATGGTTCTCCGTACATCTTTCGCGCTGAACAGCAGCCAGAGGTGACAGATGGGCACGAAGAACCACAGCCCTGCGGGAGAATCTGATGAAAAATATTCTCAATAATCCCAGGAATTCAACAGAAAATTACTGGACCTCACCCAGTTATCCGAAAGGCTGCGGAATTAGTCGGCGTCGTCGCATACAGACCTCCTCGTGGTCATTCTGCCCGAATACGCCCGTCCGAGCACCGTCCGCAACAGCGGGGATGAATAGGACAAAATAGCGACGACCATGTGAATCAATGTGATGCTGAAAACCGGATCAGGGTCGAATGTTCGTTGCATTAAATCGTTCGAAGGTATAAAATCAGCTCAGACCTCTTAACCATCTACCCTCACATCCCCAGACTCACAACCTATCCCGGGCTCCCGAAACTCGACGAAACATGGCCACCACAGTAGAGAAGACTGAGGACGAGTGGAGGGCAATCTTGACCCACGAACAGGTAGAGTCCATCTTCTGTGGTTCAAGTTGAATAAAGTCTAATGGGATCTGATGCATTAGTTCCGTGTTATCCGGCAGAAGGGGACGAGGAAAAGTTCACTGGCGAATACGATAAGCATTTCGAACAGGGAGTGTACAGCTGCATGGCGTGCTCGACTCCGCTGTACAAGAGCACCACGAAGTTCGACGTTCGTCCATAGACATATTTATATATGGGTGGCTGAATTCATCTGCAGAGCGGCTGTGGTTGGCCCGCGTTCTTCGAAGCCCTCCCTGACGCCGTTACTCGGCAACCAGACCGCTCGCGGGGCGTAGAGCGCACTGAGATCGTGTGCACGGCGTGCGGAGGGCACCTTGGGCACGTCTTCAAGGGCGAGAAGTATGACACACCGAGTAAGCTATAACCTTATTATATCCGACAATGCTGATGAGTAATTTTCAGCCGACGAGCGGCACTGCGTCAACTCCGTCTCGATCAAGTTCAAGGAGGAAGACGGGGCTGAGAAGACTCAGTGAGCCTGGATTTGTGCCGGTTCTGTCCGATTTTTATTCGTTTCTGATCCAACAGGGAGGCGGCCGCCAATGAGGAGTAATGGAATGTAGGCGAGATTTACGGCGCGCAGTAGTTGAGCGGATGTAGAATGGGACCGCGATCGGGCACTTTTTTTTTATTGCAGCTAACATTGAAATTAAGCAAGTCGACTATTCAGTGGTCAAAGTAAGCCGAATGAACGTTGATAAACTCAATTGGCTCAACACGAAAATCATCGGGAATCATGGTGACGTTCTCTGCATGTAATTGCATGACCGATTGGTGAGAAGGCGTGAATTTTGCCCAGAGTGGGCCTAAAATGCGCATCATCGAAATCGAAATGACTTCGGAATAAGAGGCCACTCACGTTTGACACCTTTGTCGTCGTTTGGGTCGAGGGTCGATGCGAAAGAAATCCAGTAGTCCATCATAACGGGGCTCAAAGCATCGAATGCTTCAGTCGATCCAGGAGTAACGAAAGTGATGACTGGTCTCCCATACACGTATGATACTTCACTTGCGTGAGGGACTGGAGCATGTCAGTCGGAATCGCAAAAGTGCTACTACTCACTTCCAAGAAACCCAGTATCCAACTGAGGATCAGTGAATAAGTACGCGTAGGTCTTCACGCCGTATTTTGAAGCAGCCTGTGTCCAACCTCTTCTGACGCCAGCAAAATTGACATCGCAGCTGATAGCTGCGCCGCGTTTCCACTGGCCGCTAAGGCCGAAGGTTTCGTTTCCAGTACCGAATGGGCTTCCCAACGCTGGGATATCCGGATAGAGTTCCATCATACGGTCGATGGTCGCGTTCATTTGAACAGGATCAGTGATGCCTGGAAGCTGAGAGGCTATATAAAGTCGAAGGTCATCTGGTGTGGCCACGGACGGGTCGACAAACAGAGTGCCTAAAGATACCACACAATCACTATTAAAAGGAAGTAAAACTGACAGGCGGAGAAGCAGACCTTCATCGAGGTTCGTACCCGAAATAAAAGGGATGCGAGAGAAGTGCCCCTCGGCCATAAGTTTTGAAGGAAGCTTCGGGATGAACCCTCCAGGACCATCGATCGTGGGCGACCATCCTATGACGGCAGTGGCAACTGCAGTAGCATGTGCAGTGACAATTTCGTCGACAGGAACATTTCGCAAGCATTCGAAGCTAGTATATGTGGCAGAAGTATTGGCGCAGGCGGGGATCATCGAGAGGAAGAACGTCCAAGCCCCTGGCCGTCCGAGGGTAGAAGGAGGCGATTGGTCCCCATTGTCCCTGATTCGAAAATCTAATTTAAATACAGAAGTTAGAAAGCATGCAAACAGATGTACAGGTAGCACTCACCGCTCCACGAATATATTTGTCCAATTAGAGTTTAAGAAAAGGTCGGCGATGGCTATTGCACCAGCACTTTCCCCGAATAAAGTGACCTAGGTGCGGACAAAAATGAGAAAACATAACTGAAAAGAGACGTAAGGAGTGCGAACCTTCTTTTTATCGCCGCCAAAATGCTCGATGTTCTCTTGGATCCAGCTCAGTGCGGCAATTTGATCTCTGAGGCCCAGATTAAGGGCCTTTTTCGCACCAGCTTCAAAGCCAGTGGGGAATCCCAAAGAACCTAGACGATAATTGAAATTGACATAAATGATTGGGCTACCCTAATAAAAAATGGGTCATGCATGAAATATGCAGAGGCGCAGCGAAAACATACACGCGTGGTACTGTACTCTACGAGGGTGGATCCGTTATATGAAGCCGCGGCCCCAACTAAGGGATGCGTTAGCCCACAAATGGAGAGAAATCAGAAGAGTAAGCCCACTTCGGAAGTCACCACCATATATCCACACCATGACGGGCAATTTCGCATTTGCCCTTGTACCAGCGGACGAAATATGTTGAGGTTGAGACAGTCTTCCGATAATACAGGACCTGGCGTCTTTGCGGTGTTTATCCTTCCGTGTCTCAAAACATTTGGGACGCACCTCGGTGAGGACCTGCGGACAGCCGGCACCCCAATTGGTCGCGTCAAACCTACTGCCGCTGAGAGTCGTGATGGGGACAGGAGAGCGAAAGCGAAGGTTCCCAACGGCGGCTGCGCGAACGGAAGACCTAATTCCAATTATTGAGCCAGTGTATCTGCAGAGTCGGAAGAGGATGCACAAACCTCCAAAAAAATCGACCGTGTCTGGACCCGTCGTTCCAATGACGGACGTTTTGCCTATATTCACTGTAGGGGTCGAGGTGTGTTGAGCTTGGCCATCTCGGATGAACGCAGTGAGGTTCAGAAGGAACACCCAGGCGATGCTGAAGGACATTATTGATCAGGTCGAGGAGCGGAAAATCTGGGTTTTCCACTGCTTGAGAGGGCTCCACAGAAAGAGTTGGTGATGGCTATCATTGATGGCATGGTCGCTGTGGGCAAATTCGGGCAAATTCCGGTGTCAATCTACGCTTCGCGAGTCAGCTGCCTAAAATGTCCCGCCGGTTGAACCATGTTGACTCAAGTTGGACTTTCGAATTTTGTCTCGACACGTTTCACTAATTTACACCGTTGCTCCGGATTCAGTAAAATGTCTTTGCCTTGGCCTGGGGCTTGCATTTTTCGACCTTGAATTCCAGTCATCAATCATCGACAATTGACACACTTTCGTCACCCAAATACCGTTGCACTTGGATTCAACTTACCGCCGGCAAGACTCGAGGGGGTTCAAGCGCGGGGAAACACCAGCCGGCAGGCGAGGGACTCTGAAAGAGAGGGCAATGGCAAACTACACCCTCAGCAGTTGCGCAACCATCCTTTTCATGACCTTCTCCGTTGTCGCCGCCGCCATTGCTGCGTGCGTCACCCCCGCGCGGTCAAGACCATCGATGCCGCATCGTATAAAGCACTCACCGCAACCACTCCCGGGGTAATTTTCTCGTCGTCGTCAATTTCTAGCTGATCAGTTTATTCCATAGCGTCGGGGCCAAAAGTGCGATGCTGGAAATATGTAAGCGGATCGTCCAATATTCTCGGCCACTTTTGACATTTGAATGGGCTTCAAATACTTGTGCACCGGCGAACTGGCAAGAGTAATGCGTCTATATCACCGATGCGAGCCCCGGCGAATGCGTCAACCTCTCCGCCGACCTCAACGACCAAGCGTCAAGCTACCCGAACCAATCTTACTACGTCTTCTTCGACTGCGAAGCCTGGAGCGGGCGGGCCGGACGAGACCTGAACTCAACACCGGGAGGAGGAAGGAGGACGTCCCTTCAACGTCTCTTCTCATTAGTGCGTATTCCTTCCCGTCCCATCGACTCTGACTGGCCTTTTGGGTTTCAACTTCTAGGCTAACGCTCTAACAGAAGATCCACGTTATATTCCTGTTTAAAATCTTATGAGTCACGATGTGTACTACCGATATTAGTAACGAAATGATATTTTACCAAAAAAGCTGCCTGAAATTTTACAAGTCAACTACACAGCACAGCACACTTCACGGCACAGCGAACTCGTCGTGTTCGATCTCCCGTCCGCCGCAAGGAAATTAAGCTGCGGACCTTTGGAAATCGAAAGTAGCGAGTATAAGCCGAGTCAAGTCGTTCAATGCTTACTGATTGGCGACTTAATTTTGCTTCAGCGTGCCTAGGGCACGGATCAGAGTTGTTGGGAAGTCGAGAGTACTGGCCCAAACCCTCCGCCCTTGTCTATATTTGCCGGGGCATAGTCAAAGCAGCTAACTTAGGATTGGTGCTCACTTAATTTAAGATCCGCAGCGCATAGGATTGGTCGATCTGGATAGCGCAGCAAGACATGGATCGGAAGGAAAGTGCTCAGTTTGTTAGCTCTGAGAGTGATCGCATTTAATCGGAGGAAATGAATTCAGCGTATGCAAACAGAGAAAGTAAGGAAGGTCGTGGTCTTTGCCAATGGGGCGCCGTCGTGAAAGTGCATGCCGGAAACAGATATCTAGAGACCCTCCATGGTGGCAACAAGCTCGTCCAGCTCCGCTTTAGATTCCCGATATTTGGTTTGCGCATCCTGAAAAGTAAGACATGAATAATTCGTAGGTTACCGAAGAATCGCGATACTCACCTCGTATTTCTTCTCCCACTGGTCGCGTTCCTGCTCCACACGCTGCACCTGCCGCTCAAAGTGCTCCGCTTTGACGTCGACCTGCCTCAGCCTGGGGGAATCTCGGCGTCTATCGGAACGCGAGAGACGAAAACGGACTCACTTCTCTACTGTCTCCTTCACGTTCTTCTCCGCCGCGTCGAGCTCCTCTTCAAGTAGCTGGATCTTCCGTGTAAGGCCCTCATTCGTCATCTTGCTCGTCTCGCCCGCCTCGCGATCGGCCTTTGAGTCGGCAATCGAGTGCTCCGCTTTCGACAGCTCGCCATCGAGGTGTTCGAGCTTGACCTGGAGCGAAGTGATCTCATGGTCCTTCTCCAGCAGCATCTGCTCATATTTCTTGTTCTTCGCCTCGGCCTCCTCCGCACGCGTCACCGCGGCATCCGCCTCCACGCGGAGCTGGTTCATTTTCTGGAAACATGGTCAGTACGGCGCCAGCCTCCCGCCTGCCCGCGTACCTCGCGGATTCTGTCGGTCATGGGTCGTATCGATATGAGAGCCTTTGTTTGGCTAAACAATCCGAGGCAAATATCCACTTTGGGCGCTGCATCGCCTGCGTCCCGATTTGGACGATTCGGCTCAACTTGCCTCAACATTGACATTATGCGACAGAGGTTTCAGTCATCCAAGAATCAGATAACTAAATGTTGGAAGTACTCTCAAACCAGACACATGAATTAATGGCCATGTATATCGGACTCTGAACAGCTTGGTAGTTCCGCTTCTATCATGCCGCAGATTCTCTTCAGCGGTTCAGTCCTATTCATCGAGGTTCAGCATAATAAGACCCCGAATCTTTCAAAATCGTGCCACAGTGAAGGGCAGACCATCCATTCCCTGAAAGTCTTTTTCAGTGCTTCTCTATAGGCGGGACTCTAGTAAGTGTGGACATCAGTCCCCGGGAAAGACATTATTAGCACTCTCGCCGTATAACATCTAGCTTTTGTAATTAACGACCCGTTCTCATGCAGCCGCGTAATTCTTTTTTAACCTCAACTGGGCCGATTCGCGGGCTGATTCTTTCTAAATTTCCGCTGCGCCAATAAGACAAGTATGTTGAGGTGCCGCCACATAGGGAAGCTGTATCATTCGTTCACGCCCTGTATTATGAAACAAAAGAAAGTACCAATCTCAGTCATCCTCGCGAGGATCCTCGTCGGGCGGAGATGTTGATTCAGTAGCTGTGGATAAAAAACCAAATGAGACAGACTTGTGTGATCAGGTAATATCCGCATACCGTGATCGTAAATGAACGTAAACTGCTCCAGAAGGAGTTCAATTTCACCATGGTTAAGCGAGAGAGGAAATGACCACAACGTCAACGTGGAGCGGGGTGAGAACGTCGAGACAACCTCCCTGACCCGGATTAAATCAGTTAGAAGTAGCGATCCTGGATCCGGGAGAGGCATTGCATGTGCCACAGTCAGAATCGTGTCGACAATATTGAACAGTCCCCAATGCATCCGTGGGCGGGCGGACTGCTTTTGCATGGGCACGGCCTTGAAAAACGTGAATATGCAGAGTTTCAAGAGCAGCTCGTGGTCTGCGAAATTTTCCTGCGCGAGGCACACTTGGCCCAGCGTCGCCACGATGGACGAGAACATCTGAGTCTGGGACAGTCGTAAATGCGTCATTTGATCCGTTGTTATATTTTCGACGTTTTCGTACGCGGCGTGGATGATGGTGGATGGGGAGTGTATTCGGAATAACCACAGGACGAGAAGCGTAAGATCGTCCTGAGAAGGAGCATGAAGCATGGCTGCGAGCAGATGCGCCGCATTAAGAGACACGCCCGAATCGAACTGGGGCGATAGAATCGAATCAACGATTCCTCCCTCGGTTGCCCGAGTAGAATCCATGAGCGCCCCCATTAGTTTCGCTAGGACGACTTGGAGCAGGAAAAATATTGCTGCGCCATGAGCGGCGACGGGAGACGATATGTCGCTAGATGGAAGATGATCCCACGAAGAATATTGCGACGCCAGAACCCAAACTGCAGAAGAATTGTCCTTGAGCGCCAGGTCGGGATCCACAACGATGGACATTGCGCGAAGAAATGGGGACTCCCACAATACAGACAAGGTATTACCGAGACAAGACCTCTTGGCCGCCTCTGCAAGTGCAGGGACTAGCTCGTCCACTTGAGTCTCGGAATATGTGACAGCAAAGACTGGAGATTTTAAAATATTGAAGACAAACCAGAATAAACGGAAGGCCCACAATATTCATCATGCAGACGGATAATAACTTGCGCAGCCGTGCGGCTGCTCCTAATGCTAGCCTCTGGAGACAAAAGATGCAGCAGGGTCGCATGTTCCTCGTCGACGAGCGGACCCATCCGAGGAGGATAGTCAGCGGGATGTACCGAGCGTCTGATGACCTCGAACAAGGCAGCTGAGGCCTGATCGAGGGTGGCGTCGTCATGAGTTGCCTGGATAACCTCATGGTAGATCTTCGCATCCAAAGCTAGCTCATAAGCTCCTACATCTCCGTTAGAACTCGAAGATGCGGCGCTGGAGGTTCGTGGCGGAATATTTCCCGATGTTACAGTGCGTGGAGGCAAGCCATGAGGTAACGGTCTCGAAAAGAGGGATGATAGCGCAGGATGGAGACGAGCGCGAATTATGTGAGAGAGGGTTGTCTGGAACGGGGAATTTGTAGGATTTAGGCTTCCATCAACAGTTGCGAAGATCAGGAAGGAAACCAAGGCACAAAAGAAAAACAGTGAGATGCCCGAGACGGCGAGGATGGACGCCGGAGGGGAAGAAAGCCGGAGGACATTAGAGAACAATGTGTCCAGTAATCCAGCGATAAAGAGGAGAACGGGAATGACTAGAAGCAGAGGCAGCGCCTCGATGGAAGTGCCTAAGATTCTCTCTGTTGCACTCCAGCGATTTATGATATCCACAAGCTTGTTGGATGCCTTTGCATCCCGCGAGAAGGCCGCCATGTTTAGAAAGCCGCGGCAGACGACAGCCAGTGCGGCCAGAGACAGCTGAAAGGCGAAGAATGAGGCGCTTTGCTCGCTTTCAAAGAAATATGGGCAGCCATACACTGAGCACCAAAGACAGAGCCCAAAACGAATTGAGGCGCACATCAGTTTCTTCAGGCCGGAATATGGCCGGTTGTGCGACACTCAGATTGGCGCCCACACTGATAGCCACAACGACATTGGTTAAATTGATGAGAAGTTCGTTCGTTCGCGCCGTTTCGTCAGGCTTCAAAGCTCCGAGGGATCCGACGAAAAACGCAGTCACTATCCCGGAAAATAAACCCAACTCGAGGAGAAAATTATCAGTCGACGGATGATGTAATGCCATGGACGCACAAATACGAGCAGGGCGTCTAATCCGCTGCGCCATCGATCGATTTTCGGCTGGATGGTGTCTGTCAAAGCGGACCGAAGTAACGCGTTCCAGGCGCTGCTACTGGTGGCCGAAACCTCTGGCATCGGTTGCTGGGATATATCTTACTTGCTCCTGGTAAGAAGGGCTGCAGGATAAGCCAGATATTTACGTACCAGCTACAGCTTGTCTCTGGTCCATCCGGCGGAGCACAGCAGTTTGCTCCTCCATCAGGGCGGCAATTCTTGCGAATATTGTATCGATGCGTGGGCTTTGAATGACACCCCACGCATAATAAGTGAAGCGCTCCTGATGCGTACCAATAAAAAGTTGAACAACGTACCCATTTTCACTGGCGGTTTCTTCGATATTGATCGACTCTGACCGGATTCATGCCGATATGAGGTAGATGCTTGGCATTGGGCCATTGGGATTTCCCAGACTATATATACCCGCGAGGCCCAAGTCGCAAGCCGCGACGACGGTTAGTGTCAAAACTCAAATACGGTCATGTGGTTTCGGTGACAGTTTGTGTGAACTGCCCGTGTGAAAGTTCGTTTCCGATCTTCTCCGATGGTGTGGATTGATTTAGAAACTAAGAAAGATCAGCGGGTGGAGGCCGGCACAATGGGAGGATCCTGGGTGGTATACCCGAGGAAGACACTTCTAGATTTACCCTAGTTTAATTTCCCCCCCCCCCCCCTCAACCAGTGAGCAAGAGCAGCGGGGCGATCTCCGACGATCTGTTCTGTACTTACATTTGGAGGACTGGGCGGATGGATATTCCTGCTCGGAGAAATTTGTTTGAAGTTATGAATGACCAACCTACCGTAGTCCAGCGATTAGAGCATGGAAGTCAGAGGCTCAGAGCGCCAATCTGCCAAAATGAGGCCGTGGCGTCAACGGCCAATCCCTCAGAATCCGGGGTATATTCCAATGAGTTCCAATGTCGTTAGTTAGGCGCTTTTTACACCGTCAAGCACGGATAAGTACGTTCCACTGTGCCTCGTGGCCCGGACTCGAGGCAGATGTTAGACGCGCTCCAAACTAGGCTTGAATGTTGATCAATGTACATGACTCCACACAATGGCTAGAGCCCCGCTCAAAACCCCCACCAAAATGCTCAAAATCCCGAGCAAGATCCACCAAAGAATATCCATCGGCCTGCCGTCCAGCTTTACCTTGAACAAGGTGCCGAGAAAGGCTGCAACCCGACGCTTTGCGGGCCCGAGTGTGTCCGTACGCGTGTCCGCCATCTGGTCTTGGCCCGATACGATTTGTGATGCCGTGGTGGCATCGAGGTAGCTCGGTGGAGCAGAAGCCGGAGACACCTCACCGTCTAGACAGGTGATTTCTCCAGCAGAGGTTGAAAATGCACTGAACGCGGGATAGATTTCTGTGGAGGGGATGATGTGCATGGGAGTGCACAATGGAACATCTTCCTTGATGAATATCTGGTTTTGTGAAGCGGCGGGAGTGACCTGTAAGACTCGCCGGATGCGGCGGTCTGCTCGAAAGATGCCGGGTCTATGGCCCACGACCTCGAGGATATACCTAATTGGTCCTTCTGGGGGTGGATATTTGCTGTAACAACAGGAAGACGAGGGGTTTTCGGGCAGCGTGAATCGGAAGGGGCACGAGAGAACGTCAGACAGTATTTTCGCGGACCCAGATGTCCACAGGGATTGAGTCAAAGAAAATACCTAGATGGGAAAGATAGTTCAACTTCAGATACATCCACATCGGAAGATTGTAGATGGACGCACAGGGACATTCTCTCTGCGTGTAAAGACTACTTGCCCGAATTTTTGGTAGATCCGTCTGGAAGTAGGTCGGCATGAGGTTGGAATTCCATCGGGTACAGGGTACATACGTCTTGATAACGTCTCCCCGCATCTCGATTCGCAGATGCGAGACACCATCCTTGAGCGCTAGCGGTACATGTAGGTCGACGTGACCTTCAATTGTTGCCCCTGCGACGCGGACGGGATTCTGAAAATGGAGAGTAATGGGTTGTAATTGACTGCTGTTCGATTCAGACGCCATGAGTGGGCGGCACGGCCGTGGGCTGAGCCTGCGACCGACTCCAAATATAAGGCTTCGCACCACAGCACTTCCATCAAGTCACTGCCTAATGCACACATAATTGCAGTCGAGCAATTGGCGCCTAGCGCTTCGACAGGCGCTTCCGGGTTTTCGGCTAACTTGAAGCACATCTATAAATAATAAATGCAGTTGAACATTGGCGCCAAGGGCTTCGGTGACGTAAAAAGCTGTTAGTTAGGTCAAGAGTCGCTGTAGGTCAAAGGCAAGGCCGATGAGCACGGTGTTGATAGCCAAAATTCGGATGGCAGACCTGGGGCACGACTAAGCAGCAGCATCGCAGTCACGCAAACACCCAACCAGACAAGAAGAAGCACGGAATTGGTCCATCCGAGTGCGCGGAACACTGAACATTTAAGTAGCGAACCAAACTTATGTCAGGCCCATTTTGAAAACGAGGCAAGGATTTTCGAGGCAAGAAAAGAAAAAAATTGAGTGGTGAATTTAAATACTTGAGGATTTGACAGAAGACGAGTGAATGATTAGGGAGAGCACAAGGAGATCCGCGAGATATCCGAATTCCAGGGTGATAATTCACAGAAATTGAACGGGGAAGTGGCAGTTGCGTAGGCTTGAGGTTTGAGAGAGGACGATGATGGGCTCAAGAACTCCACTCTCCGAATTACGGCTAAGCAGGACGGAATGCGCGCAGGTCCGGTTCAACTGCTTGGACGATCGGGCTCAAGGTTATCACTGCTCCGTGTTGACTTCTCTACGGCATTTGTACGCACCCAATATTGCCCATCACAGTCTCCACTTTGGTTTCCCCGCTTTCTGTCCTTCGCCCTTTATCCAAATAATTATGACCCGCAGAGATGCCAAGAATATTTTAACTATAATTTAGCCCACCGGGTCAGGATCCGTCAAGTCAGACTTTCAAAGACGCTATGTCCTTCTTGAGTTCTTCGTGGTGTGTCTTCGTCTCCTACGACTCATCAAATCAAGAGTACTGCAAAGAACGAAGTTATGAGACCAACCTTGTAAAATGATGCCCATTGATCACGATCCTGTTCAACGCGTACTACCTGCTGCTCCCATTCAGCCAACTTTTCTATGGACTCCTGCAACCTGTAATAAGGGTATCAACGAGATATGATATGTTGGCACACGACATGGAATCACCTGGCTTCAAGCTCCGCAAGCTCACTTTGAACAGCCTGTTTACGCGTCGAAAGCCGGACGAGATCGAGGGAAAGGCGTAGCCGCTCCTCTAGGTCAGCTATCGTCTGTTCCTTGACCTCCAATTGGCGTCTATTTTGAGCAATCTCAGTATCGGTGGCTTTGGCACGCGCCGAAAGGGTCACGGCCGTGTCCCGCACGATATTTATGCTCTGTAAAACATTTATTACGCGCCCCCAGCCAATAGTTCACTTACAGTTCTTATCCGGTCCATGGAGAGTTCACCTTACTTAAGTTATGAGGGGGAGTTGGGAGGAGACGTGACAAGGTCACATTGTGACTATGAGGATGATTGACATCGCTTGGACCAAACCTTCGACTTCCTCTCCAGGATCGCCTTTCCTTTCGTCTTGTTTCCTCCTCGATTCTTCATGGCTGCACCCGTACCGCAGGAAGGTAGGATATCCTGCAATTATCCTGTATTTTACTTGATTCTCGTCCCAGAACTCCCTATCTTGGAGGCCGTTATCAAGTTCGTATTCTTGTTTTCCTCCACAGGACGCACCGTGTCTCGGCGGAGTCATTTGTACTCGTCGTTTTCTGCGAGCCTGGGGTTCTGTATCTCTTGAGACGATGCAGGTGAATCGAATGTCGACAGCAATGGGATATTCATTCACGAAATATCCGACTGTTCAGGTCGTCTCTCTTTGCTCCATTGCTGCGGGGATCAGTGCGTCCTGTGGCTTAGAAAGGTCTGTTCTGACCCCGTTGCAGCATCCGCAACAGGCTCACCGTCCTCAAGAAGGACCGAGGCGAATACATCAAGGCCTCTGACGTGAACTCCCTGTACCAGGCCGTTGTAAAACAAGGTGTGACTGTCGGGGTCTCACTAATTTTCTTTTTAAAAACGCTCAATGTAGTCACGAAACTGAACGACGTCCGCGACGACAATGCGACATATAATAACAGACTAGACACGACGCTCGCGGATGTCTTCAGTCTACTGTCCTTGTTTTACCTCACCATTGGAAAAACGCGCGATACCCCGGCGACCTACTCACAGATAGCTTCCATGCGGGTCCGTCTCCGCCGCGAGTGTTTTTACGTTTCCTTTGCCCTGCTGACGCTTTCCGCAGCAAATACTACGGCACATGGATGAGTCCGCCGTGTACAACGAAGCCGACCTCGCGCCGTTCCGCCGACGGTTGAGCGAGTTGCGTCAGATCGTTCAGCACGAGGGGAAGCAGGCCAACGCGCTGACGAAGCTGCTGGAACGTCAGCTGAATGAATGCGGTGCGTGCGCACTTTCTCAGCCTTCCTCACTGGCCTTATGAACGACTCTACAGATACTATCGTGCGTTCGCTCGAGGAGTCGCTGTCCGTACTCTCGGTGGAACTAGTCCCGATCCACGAGCGCCTCGTCACCATCCGACGGCAGCTCGTCGCGCTTGCCGCCAAAGAGGGCCCGCACAAGGCGGAGCTCAAACCGCTGCAGGAGGAGCTGCGCAAAATCGACTCGAAGCGCGTCGACGGCAAGTTCTTAGGGCCCGGTGGGATCGTACCTGCGTCGCAAGCCGTCTGCTCGTCGCTGCTCGAGGAGTGCTTTGAGATCGCGCAAGAGGTCAAGGCAAACGAGGACTCGAAGAACGTCGCCGGTGACCTCAAGCCGATCCACGAGCGCCTCTCTGGGATCCGCGCGGAGCTCGAGAGTCTCGTCCTCACGCACCGGTGGACCCTCCGCGAGACTGACCTCTGGAACTACTCGTCTGCGCTGCAGGAGATCGACAAGATGCGCGTCGACGGTAAGTTCCTCGACGCGGAGGGCGGGCGGCCGCCTGGGCAGTATGTGCGTTCTTCCTTTCTGCAAACCGTTCTGGCGCGCATAGACTGATCCCACCGTAGATTCTGCTGTACCTTCTACGGCGGTGCTATGGGCTGATCTACCGGCTACTGTCCTCCAGCGAGCCTGTCTCCGAGGAGCTCATGCCAGTCGTGCGTCTCGTTGCGTGCACTGTGATCTATCTGCTGACCGCACACAGGCGAACAAGCTTTCGACGGTGAAGAAATGCCTGAACGAGGTGCTCAAGTACGGCGGGACGTTCAGTGCACGCGATCTCTACCCCGTGCGTTGCCTCCTAGTTTCTCTCCCTTTTTTTTCGCCGTCGGTCGGCTGACCTGCCTGCCGGATGAGCTGCTTCGTCGCCCGTTCTATCTCCCTCCTTTCCTTTACTTTCCTTCTTCCTTCGTTCCCCCATGACACCATGCTAATCGCCGCCTCCGTGCTCTAGTATCAGCTCGCGCTTTTCCAGATCGACTCGATGCGCAAGGACGGCAAGTTCATCGGTTCGGACGGGTCCATTCCGGAGGGCCAAGGCATCGTCATGGCGCATCTTAACGAGTGCCACGAGCTGCTCGAGATGGTTCGCCCTTCCTTTCCCTCATTTACTATTTGACATAAATAATGTCGATCCTGCAGCTGAAGGAATCGATGGACGAGGAGGAGGGCGACGAGGATGAGGAGGATGAGGAAGAGTACGATGAGGACGACGGGAGCGCGTCGTCTGTTCCGGAGAGCGAGGAGGAGGAGGAGGATGCGCCGTAGATCGTTGTGGCCTCGTGTTACTGCTTTGGGGCGATCTTTAAAATGCCTAATGTGTAAACTTTTGTATGAATCCAGTTCTTTGACGGCGCAGTATAGCTCGAAAGCAGAGACAAAGTCTTGTGTAGTAGTATACAATGTAGGAAGAGAAGTAGTGTAGTGAAAATGTACAAAGCAAATGTTTCCGCCGCCTTACCGGGTCATCGTCAAAGTGACCGTCAGGGCATCCCACGTCAAGTAGTTCAGCCTCTCGTGCTTCATCTCGAGCCGCCCAGTGCCCACAAATTGGGGGTGAAAAGGTGACATCCCTTGTTTGATCCACTTAAGGTCGATAAATTCGCGCGCCACGAACAGCTTGAGGAACCCAGAACTCTCCTCCTGGCCGGCTGAGAGCGTGAATTCGAACGCGCGCTCGCCGCCCATGCCGAGCGTCAGTCTTTTCCCGCTCGGGAGGGGTGCCTCGACATGGCTGCCTTCGGGCAAATACCAGTCCTAGCAAGCGGGAATGATCAGCTTTGGGCGAACAATGCTACAGATGCTACTCACCTGGATCGTGAACGTCTCCGGATCGAAGTAGAAGAGGTACGGGTAGAGGTCCTCCGGGGACGTGTTGCAGATCGTGAAGCCGTACCTCGCGCCCTCCTCCGACACGAACCGCACCGCACCGTCGACGACCATGTTTCCGTTCAGCCCTACGCTCGGGTCGGGCTTGCGGGTGGGGAAGTCGCCCAGCAGGCGGTGCATCTCCAGCGCGAAGCCCGGGACGCGAACCCCGTTGTTGGGGGGCACCTCGAGGAGGGGATCCTCCTTGTTCGAGCGCTCGAGGAAGTAGTTGAAGTGCGCGACGCCGTCCATGGCGTCGGGGAGGTGCGCAGGGTTGCCGAGCGAGAAGCGCATCTCGCGCTGCGCCTTGCGCATTGTAGTGCCCTCGCACGGCTCGAGGACTATCTTCGAGTTTTTTTCGTCGGTCCGAATGATGAGCTGCGCCTCGTCGGCCTTGGCCTGCACGAACCTCCGCAGGCGGTTGGCGTTGCTGACCTTTGGGAATAGGTGCGTCGTGTACAGGAAGTCGGCGGAGGTGTGCACGCGCAGGATCATCGCGGGGTTCTTCCAGTCGGACACCACCGCGCGCGACCCGCGAGGAATCAGAACGGGAAGAGATGGCTGGTCAGCCGCAACGAGGGTCGTCTTGGCGACCTCGACGGATTGCGCAACGAAGGTGCACAAAAACTTGTTATTCGCATCATAGGCAGCAAACTCTGTCCCAGGAACAACGCCCTCCGCAGCCCCCATTGCGACTGAAAACAACTCCGAGCTGGTAGGGATCCTGGTTGAGCCCGGCGGGGGAGGGTCCTGCGGTTTCAATGGGACGGCTCGTCGACCGGTTGCCGGGTAGTTCCCATCGAAGATTAAACGATCGGTGCTTCCTCCGCAGTAAGGGTGTTGTCCCGACCACCCCTCCGTCCGACTCATCAACTCTTTATATGTGGTGGTGCTGAGGCGGGCCCACGTAGAAGGCCGATGAGGGATGTGGTAAAGCGACCACGACGAACTCCTTGGTAGTCGACCTCCTCTGCAATCTCGTACGGCCGGCATGCCGCCAACAGGACATGAGATGTTGCGGACGGGTTCCACGGGCTGCAAAATTGCGCCTCCCCGTCACTGTCGAGCTCTGGTGGGCTGGGATGCGAGTGCCCTATCGTAGCACGGATGCCCTCAATAAATCCCCTTACCCCTTTTGAAAAAGTTAGGCGGAGAACGAGGCAGAAAAACAGGACACGAACCCGAGTTGGACGAGTCCAGAATCACAGTCTGCGGAGGGGAATGAATTCCTTAGCAAGAGATGGGCGGGCAACCAAAAAAGGGACGCACGATATTCTGACCCTTCTTCTCAGCAAGTTGCCAAATCAGCCCGCCCAAAACATAGTGGGGGATCGTGTGCACATACTCTCCGGCAGCATTCGTCGTCCTCTCGTCCACCGGACACATGGTCTCGACAAGGTCGTGTGTTATGAGGTTGCCTGTAACCGGTGCGAGGCTCCCGTACCCCGCGAAGAAGAAGATCATGGTCGCTCCTCCGTGATCAGGGATATCTTTGTTCTCCAGGAAGTGGGATTTAAAGCCGTCCAGGATGGCAGAGCGTGTGGCATTCTCATTCTCGATCAGAAGTATGTTTTGGGGCAGGACTTGAACCCCCCTTGTTGTCGTACGAGTCAAGGAGGTATTTCTGGAATGCTCTCGCGTCATTGACAGCTCCTCGGAGAGGGAGGAAGCTCGGGTGACGATACTGGGGCGAACGTGTCAGCTCAAACCGTGCATATGTAGCAGAAAGCAACCCACGTCGTTTATGCCTATGATGAGTGCAAAGACATTATTAGATGGGAATGCTTGGGTCATTTCGCCAGACCTTTTTGCCCGATCAGTGAACAGAGAGCATGGGAAAGAGGGACGACTCAACGACCTGGACGGGAGAGGCGGGTCGGCCGACTCGAGCTGGATCGCCAAGCCTTGTGATTCCTGTTCACCAGGAGTTTTTCGGCCGCTGGCGCTCCGCGGTTGGAGGAAAACACCGCCTAAATGATGGTCGATTACGCCGGAGCTCAGAAAAGCTACGAACTATCGTACCGGTCTCGCTGGTAGCAATGTCGAATTTATCGGCAATACGACTGATAAATTCATTGTCCGTGGGCAGTCCGTCGTCGTCCTTTCGAACTGCATTAGTATATGGCTATACGTGAAAGAACTGCCCTCACCTCGTTGATAAGTGATACCCAATCGTTGTCGTGTATGATTGCGACGGTAGCGTCAGGAGCCTACGGATTGCTCAAGCGAAGAAAATGGGTAAACGTGGAAGTGCTCACACAGTCGAGGAGATGTCGGTATATTGCACGGGATGGGTGATATTGCTAAAAGCATATAAGTTACGCAACAAAAGATAACTTGGGTAACTTACGATGTCGACAAGATTGAGGGAATCGACGTTATTAGTAGGCGGATCGGCACCCTCTGTTTCGCGGACGATCGGTATGAGCAGAAAGAGTGCCAGTATTCAGAGCGCCAGAGTCACCGGGTGCCGGTGGGCTTTGGCCAGAGAAAAGTTCGGCGTAAGGTACTTCCTCTTTCGATTGGCGCCAGTCGGTAATCGGAACTGCTTTGGGTAGGCCATGCCTGGTATAGACTCCGTAGCTGCGAGAAAAACTGTCTGACTATTCGTCCAATCTTCCCCATCCTGAGGCTGGTGTCGTCGTGGACCGGAGTTTCGGCCAGAAGTTGACTCATTCCACGACCAAGTACCCGAAGCTCCGGCGTGTGCAACCGTGACGGCCTTCAGCTTCAACGACGGTTTAGTCTTGCTAGAGCTTCGCTCAGTGACAGCAACATGCCACGATGGTGTTTTGGTGACTCCAGTGACAAGACGCAAGTCCCCGTTCGCAATCCTCCGCCCAAGAACCCCATTGACGAACCTATACCAATCGTCCGAATGCTTATCGGCGTAATTCATGAATGATTCCAAAGATTGCAAATCCCAACTAGAGGCTCCATCTGGCAACAGAAGGACAGCCATCTGATTAGAATTTGTCGAAACCTCGATCTCTGCCCCGGCGCTAGCGGGAACAAAGCTGAAAGAACAGCAATTAGAAACCGAGGGCAGAAATCCAAAGGATGGAACATACATATTGTCCTCGACACCCGCAGTCATCGTAACGCGTCTCTTCTCAACGACGGCATTGGATACAGAGGATCCCGGTTCATGGGGTTCTTCTTTTATAATCGCGGCAGGTGTAAGTGGCTCAAAATTGTTCGGAACACCCAACTGATTGAACTGGTGTTCGGATCCATGGAGAATATTGAAGATGCGGTCGAAGGATCCCTGCTTGGTCACGACACCGACGTCGCCAATTTGGGTTCCTTGTATCTGCAGTTCTCTAGGGAGATTGGTGGGTGGTTGTGGAAGAAAGAGAGCATGTCCAAGTTTTTTAATAAAGAGGAGGCGGCTGTAGAGTTCAGAGTCCATCGTTGAGCGCTGAGAGTCTTGTGAGGAAGTAGCCAGACGGACCTGTACTAATAGACTTCACTTCGTGCTAAATGTGTTATCAGGCGCCGCATCTCTTGCCTGGCAGTGCTAGTGTTACCATCACGAAAATACCACCTCGGTTCTTTAATCGATTGCCGATGTCGTCTGTCTCGGTAACCCAGACGTTCACCCACGACCTAACACATTCTCTGTAGCAGTTTTATCTTATCTATGGTTCGGGATTGATCCGGCGGAGCTTGAATAAATGATAACAAAAGGTGCGGCAACGATCACGCTTGAACGTCTGCCGCTGTCTCGGTAACCCAGACGTTCTGGTGTGATCCTTATCTTATCAGTGCCACGGACTGATCCGGCGGAGTTTGAATAAATGATAAGAAAAGATACGCGCAGATCACACCAGAACGTCTGGGGCAATTGGTATAGCAACACCCCTCATACGGTCACAGCCCTCCTTGCCCCTCCCTCCTCCGCCTTTCTGGCCTTATGGGCGGTGACTACCATCTGGCCTATGTCCGTGGATTGACTGCCCAATTTTTTCCGATTTTTGTAGGGCACTTTGTGGGCTATTGTGTGCCATTAAAAAGTGCAGGTTTTGTGCGGCTTTCGAGTGCCATTTCGCGTCAAGTCGAGCTTGGGCGGCCCAAATAAAACTTCCATTCTGTTACATGCACTTATGAAGTTCTTCCCTCCAATCATGGCATTATTTGAAGGGTACTGAGTGCACACAACGCGAAATTGAGGCGAGCGTGACATCCGATTTGTGACGGTATGAGGGGTGTCTCTATACCAATTGCCCCAGACGTTCTAGTGTGATTTGCGCCATCTTTTTCTTATCATTTATGCCGGATCAATCCGAAGCGATAAGATATCAATCACGCGTAGCAAATCACACTTGAACGTCTGGGTCACCGAGACAGCGTCTGCCGTCCTGTCACATCTGTCAAAAAGAGTCACTCGGATCCCCGGTGCGGGGCGTGGGACATCAACAAGCCTTGGACATCTTCTGGACGCGCCGTCTACCTGGAGCTTCCCTGCCGCATCCAAT
>JARJLF010003057.1:0-23476 GCA_029378395.1 Mycena leptocephala | reverse complement strand
AGATTCCAATAGCATATTTCTTGATACTGGGATAGTGTTAGAATGTCGATAGCCATGGATGCTTGGTCTGAGGTTGCCCATGGTTTGATACCTTGTATGCGGGGTATCTTACCCACATCGTCGTACCAATATGTGAGGGGGCTGGGGATAAGGTCCACGCAGAGCCGACCAGAGGAGCGACGGATAAAAAATGTGCAGTCCTCATTCCACTAGAACCCACGATGGGCAAAAATGAGGCTTCCAAACAATTCAACTCACCAGCCAGCGTTGAAAAGCGGAGCAAAAATAATCCCGCATCGACTGCCACAGAGTCAGCGCGTTGGCTGCTATGGGTGAACCTTCTACCTTAAACTCCGTGTTCTCGAGACAAGTCAATATCCGGTAAATGGAACATCAAGAACCGACATACACAGCATCCGTATATATACACGGTCATAATGGGTGAATGACGATATATGTCCACGAAATGTTTGAACGGTATCAAATCTAATCCAAGCGTCAAGCTCTACAGTGATCCATTTCAAACCGAAGGTCACACCGTCGTGGAAGACTGTGGCGTGTATGTTGTTCGAAGTCGCTGCGCCACAAATCTGGATAATATTGGGATGGCTGGGCGGATAATTTAGGGAGCTGTATGCGACCAAAATGTTGCGAGGAACTTGCCGAACCGACATATATTTCGCAATATCCTCCCGCCATTCCTCCAATGATATTCAGACCCAATATGAGGGAGTGAGGAATAAACACACCTTCTCTGCGCCGACCCCCTGATACATGGCCACTGTCATTGGCGACTTTCGGCCTTCGACTGTAGCGGAGTAGACCCGCCGCACGCGCGCCCTTTCCCGGTTTGGATGATCTACAACAACGGAATTCGAACCATTGTCCAAGTATATTTCATGCTGCAGATCGATCTCTCCCAGCGGGATTATTCGGAAATCTATCCAATATCTGGTCTCTTCATATGAAGACGTGCTGACAAAAGCCTACCCGGTACAGTCGGAGTAATGGGGTAGTTATTTGTGACGCTGTTGAACGTACCACCGTTCACAACAAAGTGCTGCGAACCGGACAAAATGGCACCGTCATATCTGGTTTTATGCGCCGATGAGAGGCCAGCCATTCGGACAAGATGAAGAAAAGCTCACGAGGGAGAGTCAGGAGTGTCTGTGGTCGTGTTAGAGGTAGACTCCGTATCCACATGTGGTTCGTCGTCCATCGCTGGTGGGGGAAGGAAGACGTCAATCGTCAAAACAAGGCTAAAGTTCCTTCGGTCCCGCCATTTAAAATGATTCAAAAATAACACATCCGAATGCTGTGGTTCTATGCTGAAAAGAGTTAACAGCATACAGGTCTGGATAACACTGGAAGCGGGATTCAATTCAACTGTAAGTTTCAAGGCAGAGTCGATTCGAAGATGTCAAAAGGGAAATAGCAAACCGCAGCACCTCCGGCACCACGGTCCGAGGGGCTGTGTGCACCGCCACCCCCTTCGTTTCTTCAGCACCACGATTTCCAACGATTCAGGCAACCAGAGCAATAGAAATGTTAGGCCGAGAAACGATCAGTAAGCACATTTAGAAATATTATTCACATGAAAAGTGCACCCATACAGAGCATAACACAAGGAACAAAATCAAGAACAACTGAACGCTGAGGAGTTTGAGGGTCCGCGAGATGACAGGCATTTTGTTATCACCGGTTTGGCCTCCCATATTAACTTGCACTTCAAGATCCCCTGTGCGAGAATCCTCGTCGTCAACGGTTTATTTCTTGCGATCAGTAGCAGTATAATCTGCGTAAGGATAGTTAACTCACCAAGACTATAAATTTGGCATAGTGAATGTGTTAGATGTCGGGCGCGGTCGTCTTCTTCTTTTTGTGGAGCGATAACAGAGGGGCGTAGTAGAACTGACGGAAACTACACTATCTCAGGAATATCCGTCGATGGGTATGGAGGGTCCATGGCGAGGAATCCGAAATTTATCGTTTCATCACGAACGATGATGATCCTCGTTGCCTGGGAAGAGAAATAGGAGAAGGGTGAGTTGGATGTGATCGGGAGGCGGCTGAAAATATGATTTGCCTGGCTGAGCCAGGCTCCCACGGATGTAGCCGGATAGTGTTGCCTAGTGTTGCAGGACTTGTAACTTCAAGTCTAAGTCGAACACGGTTAACGTAGAGAAATGAAATGTCGCGTCCAGCCTGTTCTTGCCGCTCCGCGTGTAGGGTGCGAGGTACAGCGATTAACATCCGCATACGCCAAGGACGCGATCTCGACCCAGTCTTCCAGCTTAAAAAACAGTTACCGCTCTCAGATTCTCTGCGGACATGGAGATCCTTCAAGGCTCTGAAAGTTTCCAATAAGATATTCGGGATAGACTTCTAGTGTCAGTGAAGGGTAGATGGCCAGAGTCTTCTGGTTTGCGGCATTCAAGGAAGTGATTACAGTAAGGTTCGATCTCTGGTCTGGAAGGAGAAACCAAGAGCATATGTTGCGGGGTAGGAGGTCTGTGCACTGGCAGAGCGCCTATCCAAATCTTGATCCTTCGGTAACCGAGTAAAACGTAACAGTATTGTGAAGCCCTTGCAAGTCTCCGTGGATCACTCGATGACGGAGATGATGGCGCCCGTGTGAGGTCCGGGATTGACAGGCGACATCAGTGGCGGTGCAACTCGCGTGACCACGCCTCTTCCCTGTCCTGGCCAAGTTCCAACTGCAGCTGCCGACCAAGACATTCTCTCAATGGCCGAGAAAGATATTCATTCCTTTCCGAGGAACTCTCACAATGGCAATCCTCCCCCTCGTTATGCCATTGTCTTGACATCGGTGGTCAGTCTTGGCCTTGGTATCGCTCTCGCGTCCGTTTCAATGCTCTACGGAACACACCACGCTGCGGAGCATCGAGTTGGACGACTTCCAGGTACGTGAATGTCGCTTTCGCATCGAAATCATGAGCAACTGGCGGACAGTAATGGGATATAACAGTAAGCACGTGTTGCCGTCTCTTTCAGCCTCGTTCATCTTATTGTGCTAGCCTGGAACGCGTACCATGTGGGCAACTTTGGCCATTAATTTCTGCAATTCCCATGTCGTTTTCAGTGTAACATCAACGAAACCGTGATTCTAGAGACCGCAAATTTGATCAAATCACTTGGGCTTGCGGTACGTTATTGTCTTTCCCAGTTGATGTCATTGAACTGGACTAGGACGTCGGGTACAACTATGTCAATATCGACGATTGCTATTCGGAGAAGCAGAGAAGCGCCGACGGCGACATCATCGCAGGTCGGTGGCATTGGATACCCCATTACATATCTTTACTGTCGTGTACATCCAGACAAGACCCGTTTCCCGTCCGGAATGAAATGGCTCACGGACCAAATTCATGGCCTCGGCCTGTGAGCCCTAATCTCGTCCTTCTCAGTTACTTTCTGAATTTCATTTGAATTTAGGAAAGCCGGGATTGTACGTCTGCCCCGTTCTCTCTCATGCTTCTCCTGCCTTACTTTATTCAATCAGTACAGCGATGCCGGCTGGTTTACCTGCGCTCTTTATCCTGGGTCTTTCCAGAACGAGGAGAGGTCCGTGCTCTTCTCTTGACACAGTTTCTGCTTAATGTTATCAAATAGAGACGCAAAGCTCTTCAGCGAAGAGTGGGGCTTCGACCTGCTCAAGTACGTTTAACACATCTTCCTTCCAGCATACCCGTTAATATTTCGTCAGATACGACAACTGCGCTGGTGAGCTCGCACGCACAGTCCACATACGCATGCACTCATCACCTCTAGTCCCCTTTGACCATCTCACGCGGGAGAATATCATCGGCCGTAGGCCCAGCGTTGTTTCGCCGCTCCACGCATGCTCACGTATATGTTAACCTAGGCTACACGCGCATGGCCAACGCTATCGCAGCCCAGGCCAAGGCATCCAACAAGCCGCCGCTCGTGTTCTCCCTCTGCGAGTGGGGTAGGGTGCGTCTTCATTCTCCACGTCCGCATCGCGCATCCTGACCGTGATTCCAGGAACAACCGTGGCTCTGGGCTCGGCGCCTCGGGCAGAGCTGGCGGGTGCGTTCTGGTTTCTTCCTTCCTGCCCCTCTCGTTCATGCTAATTTTGCAGACAACGGGCGATATCAGTGTGTATTCATTGCGATGCCCCATGGTCTCTGATGTTCATTCATTGACAGCCCCGCACTGGAAGTCTGTTGCAGGTATCATTGACCAGTAAGTTCCCTCCTGGTCTAAGAATTTCGCATACTGTGCTGAGGTTGCGCTAGGAACTCCTTCTACTCGTGGGCGAGCGACTTCTACGGGCACGGCGATCTCGATATGGTATATGATTCCTATTTCTCTTTCTCCTCCATGATTACAACATGATTGCGGGCGGCTCTAGCTGGAAGTCGGCAACGGCGATCTCACATATGAAGAGGCCAAGGCCCATTTCACGGTATGGAGCTTCCTCAAGTCACCCCTCCTCATCGTAAGTTTCTTCCCTGTCCGTCTCCGTGACTCTGAGACCAATTTAATTTGCTCTACAGGGCACGCACGTACGTCCCGTCTTCCTGACACCGTCTAGCTGTGAAGAACTGCAATACAGCTCGCCGGCGCCTCTGACGCGACGCTGGAGATCCTCAAGAACACCGAGATCATCGCGATCAATCAGGACCCTGTCGTCGGCACCGCCGTGACGCCGTTCCGCTGGGGCCTCAACGTGAGCTTCTTACCGATTCTGATTTTTTTGAAGTTATCGGCTCATCGTTCTAAAGCCCGACTGGACTGCCAACGCGTCGTTCCCCGCGCAGTACTGGAGCGGTGAGAGCCAGAACGGAACAATCGTCATGCTGGTGCGCAGGCCCGCTTATTTATTTAGTGTCTCACCCCGGCTCACCGACGCATTTTCCGTACCTAGCTGAACGTTCTCGACGAACCGGCGGACATGTTCTTCAACCTCACTGAGTCGCCGTGGATCCGCGCGGGGAGGCAGTATTTCGTCAGAGTCAGTACCATTTCGCATCGGTTATGAGGAAAAGACAAAAAAAAAAGATCTGATGGCTGTACATCCAGGATCTCTGGAGCCACACGGACAACGGGACGGCGGTACGGAACGTGAGCGTGCCGAATGTACCCCCGCACGGCGTCGTGGCGTTGCTGCTGCGTGACGCAGGCGATGAGCCGACGGGAACAGAGCCGCTGTGTGCGGTGCCGGACTGGTGCATTGATAAGAATGGGACTTTTGTTTGATTTTTTGTTTCTTTTGCTCTTGTTGATGACATGGAAGTTTGTGGTCTATTCGACGGCATTGTGAGCAGGCTGACGGAAATATTGCAGATACAGTGTGTGTACTGTATTACTCGCTGAATGTCTCGATTTTCAATCAATGTTTTTCCGCACTGAATTGTTTGTCCAAGCGACGGTCGCTGAGGTTCACGAAAAGGAAAGATATAGTTGGGTCGCATTGTACATGAACGTGGCTCTGGGATTCTAGTAGTTGCAGGGTATGAGAGACTTCTTCCGCATTGGGACGGTACACGTTACTGATCCCAATTTCCCGCTCGGACCATCGTCGGGCTGACGCGACGCCTGACCAAGGGCTGCCACGACTTTGCTTTGCACCATGCTCGTCCTGGTATCCCTTGCTCTCTGTTTGTCGCTGGCCCGCACAGTCGTCTCGGATGGAATCCACCAAAAGCTCGTCGCTCTGGCTGCTGAAGGCGGAGGGGTCATCAAACTCGACGCGGCTTCATATGACCTTCTAACCGTCGCAAATCGCACCTGGTCTTCATCGATCGAATTCACTGCTCTCGATGCGCGAGCGAGCTGTGACCCTTGCAAGCCAGTGTTGATCTGTGCTCCCTCTTCTACGCCTGACAATTCTGCAGACAATTTCACCCATCATGGACGGCTGTCGCGAAAGCGTGGTCTAGAGTCCCCAAGGCGCACCGTGACAGCCACTTTTTCGCCACACTCGACGTTACCGACGCCGCGGGAGTCATAGTCATCCGGAGGCTCAGAATTAAAGCCTCCCCCGCTGTGTACATCTACCCGCCGACAGAAGGGCCGCGTGCAACAGTCAAGTCTGAATTCTGGGTATACGACTTCTCGCAGTAAATAATTTATTTTTTATGCCCTTGGGAGCCGCTGACTTCACTGAAGCGGATTCGAGCCCGAGCACCTGGCGCAGCAACTTTCGAACGCCACGCCCATCCCTATCCCATATGCGCCGTTCAACTGGACACGTTGGATCAGTATCGCGGCGGGCATCTTCGCGCTTCCATTGGGCCTGCTCTTTCTACCCATCCTGCTCAGTGTCTGGACATGGGCGATCGCCACTATTTTCACCTCGCTTGTCATGACCTCTGGCTACATGTTCACGCGAATCCGGGAGTCACCGCCCGTGGCCCCCGATGGAAGCTGGATTGCGCGGGGACAGCAAAACCAGTTTGGCCGGGAAGTTCAGCTCGTATTTGTGATCTGTCCGTGTATCCGTTCGTTTCCTTGTTCATAGCGCTGAGTCCGCCTAGATAGCACACTGGCATTTTCCTTCGTCATGCTCATCATGGTGGTTCCGTACCAGCGCTCGGCGCGACGCCAGCGATTCCATGTGTATTTCTGGAGTGTCACAATCCTGCTCGTCTACTCCGTACTCGTGGTCTTTACTAAGGTCAAGAATAGACGTAAGGATATCGTCCAGCGGCCCACAAATTTTGCTAACGCGTTTTCGCAGGATATCCTTTCAAGCTACTGTTGTAAATTCTGTATCCAAAATACAAAGCTGTACTTGGTATTCTTTCTCATTCATCTTCAACGCTTCCTGAGTTACGATGGTGAATTCGAACCACTTGAGGGGGCTAAACGCAGATTTAGATGAAATTCTCCTCCATCTCAACGTCACTTTTAAGTTGCAGTCGACATTCCTACCATGCCCAGATACGTTGCGCAATCATTTTGGCAACTGGATAGTTCATTTCTCATCCAAAGTGAATACTCTCTCTCCAGTCACCGCGCAATGATGTAGACCCGGCTTGGAGGGAATGGCGTAAGAGCTGTTCTGGTTGAGTCAGTGGAACCGATACTGGCGGAACCTATTATTTTAGCACCTCCCGTGATAAGGGTGCTCGACTAGACGCGTAAATATCCTGGCGGTACGGCAACAAAATTAAAACCGAGATATCACACGAGAATGCGAGCATGGCCGACGAGTTTAACCAGCAAGGCTTCCGACGTGCCGAGTCATCAGAGGGCTTCTTAACGTCTCCTTGTATCACTTTAAGGGAAGGAGCGGGAGGATATGTCCATGCAACTGGAAGATTTTTCAACAATAAAGTTTCAGATACTGTATATAAGTATGCTAGCGGACATTTCACTTATCACCCCAAAGATACTGCATTTCCGGCCCTTCCATATATCTGCCGCCGTGAAAGTCTCCCTTCTCTGCGATTTCAGTTATCTCCGCCATTTCTTGGGCAGAAAGTTCGACATCGCCGCCTGCACAATTCTCGAGAGTCCGTGCGGCTTTTCTGAAGGATGCAATATGTATGATCGCCTTGATTCGAGTCAGACGAGGAGGAGAACTCACGAGGAACCAGGGAGAGGGATTACGTGTGGGCCCAACGCCGCGACCCACGCGATACAGAGCTGAGCGGGGTAACACTTTTCTTTTCCGCGATCGCCAGAAGCTTCGACACGAGTTCCAAATTGTGCGGCATGTTGTCTTCGCTGAAACGAGTCATCCTCGAGCGGAAGTCTCCCGCTGCAAAATTCGTCAGTCGGCACAGTTTAAAGGACACACGACAGCTTATTTGTTTACCAGGTATGTCCGCACGGCTGGAGAATGTTCCAATAAGGAAGCCTCTTCCGAGGGGGCTGCAACCAGATGTTTGTGAGCTTAAATTGGTTCAGCTGAAATGCATATTACTGACGAGTAAGCGAGGACAGAGATACCCAGCTCGGCGGCGGTCGCGATGACGTCCTTCTGCTCCTTCTCATAAGACCACACGCTCACTTCGATCTCGGCAGCGGTGACAGGATACACCTAAGTACGAGTCCAAAAATATGTGCGTCGGTACAAAATTATACATACCGCGTGAGCCCTGCGCAGCGTCGTGGCGAGGCACTCCGACAGCCCGATGTGCGAAAAATGTCCCTCTTTGAGGAGAATGACAAGACTCTCCATGATTTGCTCGACAGGTATCTTGGGGTCGATTCGGGCTGGCTGGTACAAATCCATCTTCTTGTGCGGGCCGAGAGCCTTTGTGATAGTGGCTACGCTTTTGCGAAGATTTTCCATCCTGCGCCAATGAGTCCTGGTTAGTTTTTGGAAGATATCCATCATTCGGGACGTACGAGCAGTCAGGTACGGGGTGGCCAGGAAGTATGCCGCCTTTGACTGACAGGAAAGTCTTGTCTGCGTAATCCGGGTACTTGGCGTAGAAACGCGAAAGAAGTTCGAGGTTCTCCGTACTCCAGTTCGAGGAATAAAATTCGCCTGTGGTCCCAAGCATATAACGGCGCGTGGGGTGTGCGATGAATTGATGTACATACCGCTGTTCAAAAACATCTTGCTTCCCGCGGGAAGAGCATCGACGCCAGCTTTGATCGACTCGAAGCACTCCTCGTCGGGCTTTCCGCCCACTGGGGCGCTGCGTGAGCTCAGCTTTCAGCTGCACTCACCGCGAAAACAAATCTGCGTACCACATCATCATCAAGCCATGCTACGAGGTGTTTAGCACTGACATACACGGTGAGGATCACGGCTACTCACAGAAACTCGCCCAACAGTGATACTCGACGCGGTGCCTCCGAGATGGGTTACGCGGACGACCATTGCGAATCAGGATAAAGAAAGTGAGCAGTGAACAGTAGTGGTTTAATGCTGGGCGAGGAAGTTAAGTAGGCGACTTGTGGTCCGTCATCGAGGTTACTAAGCGCAAAGCTATCCGAAACAAGACTCAGCAGAGCTGAGGAAAGGGATGCCGGGAAAACGTGTACAACTTCAATTGAAGTGGCCCACCTCGGACCATTGACATGGAGCTTCTGACAACTCTGGTCTCTTATTCGCTGTCCGCCATCGCGAACACTGGCATGCGCGAGAACGTCGAGAAGATGTTGATGCCCAATGTCTGCTGCGGTGCCAAGTCATGGCGGTGCCGAGTCTGCCGACTGATGGCGGGTCATTGGCGGCCCGCGGCTTCTGTTCATTTATCAGAGTTGCTCCATGTACAGCTCGCAACGGTCCATTCTGGCCCCAGTCTGTTCAACTCGTCCAGGCAACAGTGTTGAATTCATCGACACAGCCTCCCAAGTCCTGCTTGGAATTGCCACTTCAGTACTTACTTGTCAAGAAAAGGTGATGCCGGATATTTCCCAACTAACTCAACTATCTCGATTGTATCTCGATCCCAACGCCTGCAGTTCGAAGCTCCGCAATTGCCGTGCAATTTTTGTGGTCAAAATTCTGAATGATCTCGTAATCAGTGGCCACCATCGCTATGTTGCGGTCAGCGCTGAAAGATTCAAATGCCTTAATCTGAGTCACATTCCCCGTTGGCCATGTGTTCCCTGTAATGGGACAGCCTTCGGTATGGTCTGGCGTCTTACCGAGAAAATGTGGAATTTTGGACGAATCGCACCCAACCCGAACCGATCTATGTCTTTGCGCGAGTTGGAATTACATTGGGCCGTCAAGTCTGTCACGACGCAAGCCTCGATTGCGACACCGTGAGCGGTCTCTGGTGTCGCAAACCAGAGCAACCGATTTCTAGTTGTCCATAGGTTTGTAAGGTCCAGTGAGGAAGTACACTCTACTCTGGGCAGCGTGATGCTCTGGTTCAAGCAATTACAGTTTGACCGCCTCAACCTCATCCTTGGGGTTTCGTAGAACAACGAACTTAAAACCACAGAAATGACCACACAAATCTAAGGGCGGCCGTAAAAAAATAATCCTCAGGCTGTGCGCTAACGACAAACGAACCTTTTTCAAGCCGAAGAACACGTATCACAGCATCAATGGATCAGCACCGCCACCTGCTCTCGTCGAACAAAGACCACATACCACTTTCCACAAAAGCGATTCCGACCGTCATATCTGAAAGTGCTCTTCCCTGAGGTGAGTTTGACCGCTCTGAAACCTAGCGGCGCCCGTAGGACTTAATCTCGAGCTCAGATGTCCGCCTCTCAGCCCTCAGACTCGGAATCTGATTCCGTTTCGCCAACGGAGGGACCACTTGACATAGTACATCCCGGCTCTCGGCATCACATGCTCTTGACCACGAATGCGGTGCCAGATCCTTTAGACCTACCCTTAATCCAGGGTGTCATGTTGAAATCCGCCGCGCGCTTGGCGTTCCTGGACAACGAAATAACCCGACTGAGACTCGGGCACACGAAAGACGGTTCGCTCTCAACGGGGTTTCAAACTCTGGAGCCGGGTTCATCGCCACACGGGGATCAGACGATAAAGTGGGAGAAGGAGCGTGCGTCGCTGTTGAACTACCTTGCGCAGAACAAGGCGATCATCTCCCCACTCAGGCGGATGCCGCCCGAGATCCTTTGCGAAACATTTTTGCTAACCCTGCCATCGCGAGTCCAGGAGGCGGCCTTTGCCAGTGTTTATGACAGTCCCTGGGTGCTAACGCAGGTTTGCAGCCGTTGGCGGGCGATCGCCATTTCGACTCCCTTTTTGTGGTCCCGTGTCAACATCGATTACTACAAAAGAGCCAAATATCATTTACCTAACTATCCTATGGCCATGATCGAGACCCAGCTCCAGCGCGCCACCATGCTCAGGATATACTTCTACGGATGCACCGAATTCAGCGTTGGGCCTCAACTCGAAATGCTGCGCCGTCTATCAGAGTATTCTTCATGCTGGACAGAGCTTAATATTGGCATAACGGAAGATATGTTGCCCATTTTGGTCACCCTTCGCAACCGCCTCCCCGCATTGCGCAAGGTGTGGATCCAGTGGGAGGAAGATTCGGCACGGCAGCGGCGTATGGACTGCTTTCAAAATGCCCCTTCTCTGCGCGACATCACACTGTTCAACGACACCCCATACGCAGTGCGGGTGCTTGTTCCTGCACGGCAGTTGACGAGGTACGATGCTGACGGTCCATGGGACATGCATCGGGCTGTCCTGACATCGGCCCAAAGTCTCGTCGAGGCTCGTATCGAGACTAACCTCTTCGGCGTCCCGGCGGATCCTGGCCAGATCATCGAGTTGTTGCACCTCGAACGGCTGTTTGTGTCACGGACTGAGGTTTTGGGTTACCTCAAAACCCCTGCTTTGGCGAAATTAGCCTTGGAATTGGGAACCGCGCATGCTGTGCGGCCTCAGCTCGATCCATTCGTCGTCCGTTCGTCTTGCACCATCCGCAGGCTTTCCCTTAGATTTCCTCACCCTCATGGGGTTGGGCAGATACGCGAAATACTTGAAAAGTATACATCCATTACATCCGTCGCCATCCTCACTCCCAAGCCGAACACCGTCATATCTCATTTGACTATACCTAAAACCGCTCACGACGCGGGCGTAGGCCCACAGTTGTCCGAAATCGAAATCGGAACACCTACTTTTCTCGACTGGGCCGGCTTCGTCGGAATGCTAGAATCCCGGTGGAAAGTAAAGGGTTGCGCGCTGCAGTTCGCCGCTGTAGGGGTGGATAATTCCCCATCCTCGGCTGCACTTACCAGACTTGATGCTCTCCGCAAAGACGGATTGGATGTTTCACTGCTCGAGAAAGACGATGCTTTGGAAGCCATGCGTGCTTGGGTGCACATTGTGGCGTGGAACTAAATCTTGTATCCACATTCTTGTGTGTACTTCTGTCTGCTATTCTGTGTTTTCACCGACTAATATGAATTCACGCCTTACTAAGGTTGTGCTGCGAAAGCATAGGTAGGTATCATTACACTGGAATCATCCACTCACACGGGTCATACGGTCGGAACTCTCGACGAATGAAAAATAGCGCGGTTCTTGAATAGATTACATACATGCTTGAAATTCCGGACAGTAACATGAAATGCGGGCACCCAAATTGTGAACCCAACTGCCGTCTCACGTCTGGCCATACAGCCAATATAAAGTGAGGGACAAAATCAAGGCCATCTGAACGTTCATGGAGAATTTGAAGGCCCGCGAGACCGGGACGTTGTCGTCCGGACTTGACAGTTCATTTTCCGCCGTCGAGTCATGGACTAGCGGTTTTGAGATCGTGGTCGTAAGCCAATCAGGCCAGGATGTATTCCACTTGACGCTTACCATGATCCTCTTCAACGGCGTTCAGTGGATCCCCCGACTCGTCGATTTCGAGTGAGTCCCAATCTTCTGCACAAGAATCCCCCTCGTCCACTGACGTTATTTATCAGTTATCATAGAATTGAAGCCTGGGGATGGTTTACTTGCCATGTGCAAACAAAGCATCCATCTCGCTAGTCAATTGGTAAAGTGGCACCCCAAGATGCCGGGCGACGTCCAGGGTGTCTGGATCGAAGCCTTTAGCCCAGTGGAGCTGACGGAGTCCGGCATGAACGCTGGCATCCCATAAAACTCCCCCAATCTGCGTGGAGAATGAGATAGAAGGGAATCCGAGACTAGTTGCATCCTCCATACTAAGACGTTCGACACCTGATGGATCGAGGGACCAATATGCAGGACACTCGGGCCATCTGAATGACGACGGCCCTGTTCGGAAATGTTCCGCTGGACAGAAAAATAGGAAGCCTGGTGGAGGGTCGTCCAAGGTTGCTGAAATTGCTATCCAAAAATAAATGCGGTCCAGGACAACTGTTCGCATGGGTTAACGAGGAAATGGGACCAAGAATGATGTAGACGCGCCATAATCCTCAAAGTTGGATAAGATCTGGAGGCGGCTGAATATATGGTTTGCTTGACTGAGCCAAAACTCGGGCGCGAAGTTCCACATGTTTAAGCTCAGAGTGCAGTCAAATACATCACCGGACGCGAAACTGAAAGTCGGCCGTTCAGAACAGATCACCATACGGCCAAAACACAACAATAATACCGGGTCCAGCCATCTTCATTGACTTGGCCTGCCATTCCTGTCCAATGACCTAGATAAACCTCTGCATCCGGCAAGAGTGCCATCTGAACCGAGTCGTCGAGTCGATGCCCAGGAGCGCAGGCAACTATTGCGCTCAGATTCACTGTTGCGGACGCGGAACAGTAGATGTGTCGAGGTCGGGACAGAGTCCAATAGCATATTTTGTGATACTGTTCTAGTGTTAGAGAATCAATGGCCAGCGCCTCTTGGTTCGGGGTCTCCAATGGTTGGATTGCCTGTAACGATGGTATCCCGGCCACACTGGTGTACCAATACGTTATGTCGCCGGGTATGAGGTCCACGCAGAGCCGACCGGTTGAGCGACGTATGAAAAACGTGCATTCATAATCGATCTGAAAATATTGTGAGGGAAGAGAGCCACTGGGTGACTGAACCTACCAGTGCTCGTTGGAACGTGGAAGAGAAATAATCCCCCGTCGCCTGCGAGTTGGTGTTAGTGGCACGTCGACAGGGTCGAAATATCTGTACTCGGAACTCCGTTTGCTTCAGACAAATCAATATTCGGCAACTGCGAAGCGATGAATGTACGTACGCAGTAGGCATAGATATACAGGGTCAAGATGGGTGAATGACGATAAAGGCCCAGGAAATGTTTGAACGGCATCAGATCTAAATCAATATTGAGCACCGTGGTGTCCCATTTCAAACGAAGGCCGCACCATCATGGAAAAGTGTGGCATGGATACCACCTGAATTTGCTGCTCCATAGATCTGGATAATATTTTGATGACTGGCTTTCCATCTTAGTCTTTAAATGGAGAAGGTTTTGGGTGGAACTTGCCGAACCGACATATACTTCGCAATATCCTGGCGCCACTCCTCCAGAAATTAATGACACACCATACTGGGAGAACAAGATATAACACTGCACCTCTTCTGCGCCATCACCCAGATACATGGCCACTGTCACCGCCGTGTTTCGACCATCTATCCTGGCAGAATACATCCGCCGCACACGCGCTGATTCGCGCTGACTCCCCACAATACCAGTCACAGTGTCCAAAATTTCGTGTTGCAAATCTATGTCCCCTAGGGGAATCATTCGGAAGTCTGCCCGATATCAGCGTCCTGGCAAGTTATGTTGAGAATATTACCAGACGGGCCAGTACGAGCGGTGGTGTAGGTAGTGACATTGGTGAAAGTCCCACCAGCGACCGTGAAGTTTTGCGAACCAGAGAACATTCCGCTGCCAGGCCACATTATAAGACTCGATAAGATTAAGCTATTGATCTAGCGAGGAGAGGAACCCACGAGGAGGATTCAGCATTGTTTGTGGTCGAGCCAGAGGCGAACTGATAATGCGGGTCCATCGCTGGTGTGGAAGAGGGGTTTATCGAGTGAGGTACGAGCTTAGAAACGATAAAGCGTCTGTCAGGAGAGGCTAGAAGAGGAGGAGATGTTAAGCACCGAAGCACAGCTTTCGCGTCATTCATTCATCAAATCAACCATCACTTCAGAGCCTTCGCCTGCCTCCGCACTGCAAACCGTAGCGCGAAGACACTGCAGGAAACAATTAATGTCCGAGATGCTGTGCAGCGTCTTGTGGCGATGATGGAGCCCGGCATAAACACTGGCATCCCAGGACATTCCCCAAATCTCCATATAGAGCAATAGGGCGGGCAGGGAAGGCCTCCTCGTTTAATGTTGAGGAAAATGATTCCTCGAAAGGTTGGTATTCGTGTCCTTCCGATGAAACAAATGTTTGGGCTCTTAAGGGCATGAGGTGACCGGGCCTGTGGAGCGACGTTTCCAAAAGGTGCATTCGAACTCGCGCGGGAACGATTGATATGAGAATCAGGCACTTGCATACCAACTGTTGAAAAGTCGAAGAAATAATAATCTTTGGCGTCTCGTAATTATAGCTTCAGCGACATGATAAACTGGGCCAATTTTTCGTCGCGTGAAGTCCATGCTCTGTGCTCTGAACTAATGGCAAATTAAAGTGACCGATGAACAGCCATAAATAATGTCAAAAGAACCTCGATATGTACAGTACCCTCATACATAGCCACCATCGGGGCCGTGTTTCGGTCATCTATGTACTTCGTCCGCGATAATTCGACCGGTATACGGCTGGTAGCCCACTCGGCCGACAGTCATTTTCAGACAAATCGGTCGGTTTTTGCACGACTTGAACTCTTCCTTGATTTCCAAGACTGCACACTTGTTGGGGAGAAGAAATCGTGACCCCCGCGCTGCGCCCAATTTCGATTCGCATTGGGGACAAGTTTGAGGTATTGGCTATCCAATGACTCGGGATAGGCCGGATTCGAAGCCTCCACCGGCTTTTTCAGACAATCATTTGCAGGAACATTGCATCGCACGGGTGCTGCCGCTTCGCGATTGGCAAGATAGTGAGTTAGATCCCTACCGCGTAGCGCTAGTCTTGAACTGCGTGCGGTTAATACGACGCATTCAATGAATTACGCTTAAAACTTCGATTGACTTAGAGAGGAAGTAGCTATAGGCGCACGATGTTTCATCACAATATTTCAGCGAACGTCTCCAATACTTACATCGCGAGCAGAGTGACTGTTCATGGTGCGAGACCGGATGAATCGGCCCGAGATTAGATACCCATTTGCATTTGCAGCGCGCGGCTACGTCTATTCGCGAGAGTTGGCCATGGCCAAGACCTCAGGACGGTCTATGTGCGATGTTGAAGAGGTTATCGGATGAAGTACGTTGGATAGTTTATTATGATACCGGTTAGCGACAGTCTCCAAATGCCGAAGGAACAGAGTCAGAGCCTAGAGGACTCGACTCGGAGGGAACTTGAAGTGCGGTTTAAGCAAGTCGCAATTGTCGGGGAGCGAGAAATAGTCCAATGGCACAAGACGGTACGGACGAGCTGAATCGGCTGATTTAAGCTTCAAGCTTGTTGTACATGCAGAGATGCCGAGATCAAGAGAGCGAAACAAATTGCCAATTTAAAGCCTGCACCGACCCATAGAAATGGTCATGAGTCCAAAGTGATGCAGCAGTCCGAATCGGGACCCGGCCGCTCGCGCACAACATGAAAAAGCGCACTGCGAGCTGGAAGTAAACTCGGCCTTGAAGCCAGGATTTTAGATGTCCATCGGAAGTATATTGTCGTGAGGGAGATTTGCGTTTGAATCGATCTTCGAGTCGATCGTATCCGAAGCCTGCAATGGATCGATCAGGGGCTTGTCAGGGCGATGGCGATCTTACCGGCCCGACCGCCGTAAGCCAAGGATTCCGTGTCGTCTCTGTGTCGTCAAAAAGAGACAGAAATTGATTCTGCAGTCCACTTGCGCTTGGACACTTTGATGCAGCTACCAGATGAGGGTATCACGCAGTCGCGTTGCTGTACCTTGTGAATCGCCGAAGGCCTCGAAGGTGCAAGAGCGACAAGTTCTCGTAAGTTCTGCTCTAAAACACACGAGTCAGGACAGAGAAATTCGACTCTAAAAGCAAAAAGATTACGCTTATTGCGCCAAGGAAGAGATGTCCGAGGAAGTGGTATTGAGGCAATAATTCCATCCGCAAGAGGAGGCAAGAGGTACGGGAGGAGAAAGGAAATAAACAAGGCACGCATCACGCGTATCGGGCCCAAGTCACCGGCGATCAACGATCACTTTTGGAATTTGCATTCAAGACATGCAGGGATTTTAGCCCTTGCTCAGAGCCCCCTCATCCTCCTCGACTGGCTGGTGGTAATGCAGAGCGCTGGAGGTGAGTGCTCTCTTTGTCCGGGCGTCTAGTCTTGACACGTACTATAGGGACTACCCTGCGTGGCACTGGCGCACCTGAGCTCGAGTCGCCATTCAGTCGCTTGCTCAGCACCAATACGGCACCGTCCGATGCAGAGTGCGAGGCGATTCAACAGTTTCTGTCAGGACTGAGGAAGGACTTCGACGCAATCACTGGGGAGATCCGTGCGATGCACGTTGTTCTAACGGATCTGGCCGATCAAAGCGAGCGTCTGCGAGAATCCATTGACGCTCACCAGGCTTTGGTGTCGATGCCGCGAAGACTCCCCGAAGACGTTGTCCGAGAGATTTTCCTCGCATGTCTAGCGTCCTCAGGAAACCCCGTAATGAGTTCTGGCGAGGCTCCGCTGCTGCTTGGTCAAGTGTGCTCGGGTTGGAGGAAAATAGCGCTCACGACGCCGCAGCTGTGGTCCTCTCTCCATGTCGTGGTGCCTAACGTTACCAGGCTCCAGCAGATGAGAGCCGCAGTTGACACTTGGCTGACGCGGTCCGGCTTGCTTCCTCTTCCATCACTTTGGCCGTATCGGCTGCGTGCGAGGCCGGATCCGACAATGTTGCAACCATGATCGACGTCCTGGCCAATTTCTCACCGCGCTGGAAGCGCATAAAGATCACACTCTCTCCCCATACCATTCTTACGCCTCTTACGAATCTGCATGCATCGGATGTGCCGATGCTCGAATCCATCGCGTTCACGTCAATCGGCGGCGGCTCTTGGCAAAATCTTGTAGCTCCTCTCGAAATTCCTTGGAGGGCATTTAACTTTTTCCGGACGCCCTCCATTCGCAGTGCATCCTTCGCATCCCTCGGCGGCAATTTTCTCGCTCTTACCCTTCCATGGCCGCACCTACGACATCTCAGTTTAACCGCAGGACCCCTCAAGGACGCCAGCAGCTTCAATCTGACGACCACCGTCGCCCTGGTCATTCTCCGCCAATGCCCTAACCTCACGACATGTACGATTTGCCTGACGTCCGACCGCAATTCCGTCGACAACAACCCTGAAACCCAGCCACCGCCGCTGATATTCCCCTATCTGATCGACTTCACGGTTGACAATCGCGAGCACTCGAAAATCAACGCTGTTGCGATGTTCAGAGTTCTCCGCGTCCCCGTGCTCCAGCGGTTCGAATACAGGGGCCCCAAATACGACGGCCAGCTCCCCTTCATCTCCCTTTTCTCCGCCATCCACACGCTCGAGAGCCTCGTCATTGACATCAAGGGCCTGACGCGCGGCGCCTTCCAGCACTTCATGGAGCTGCTGCCGTCACTGACGCGCCTCCGGCTCGAGAGCGGCGGGAGCTACGACCCGTGGACGCCGACCCAGTGGGGCCGCGAGAGCCCGCCGGCGGACGCAAACGACATCCTCCGCCTCCTCACGCCCGACCCGCGCGTTTCGGACGAGTGCCTCTGCCCCTTCCTCGCGCGGCTCGAGGTCGTCCGGTGCTCCCCGCTCGCAGACGACGTCGTGTTCAAGTTCGTGCAGTTGCGCGCGGAGATGGAGCACCCGCTCGAGCGCGTCGAGGTGTCGTTTGTGCGGCAGCGGGAGTTTGATATGATGCCGTACCTTCAGGAGCTCGTCACGGCAGGCCTGCAGATTGAGCTGACGTATCTCCCGGACCTGGTGCCGCCGAAGTACTCGCCATGGGAGGGCCGCGATGAAATGGCGAGGTGAAATACTGAAATACCCCGGTTCTTATGTCTCAACCTATCTTCCCTTCCATAATTTCACTTTATATCCTCATACCTATGTATCCTATGCCGAGTTAAATATGTTTCACTAAAGTATATAGTAATGACAGCTTGGAATTAGTTTGCTACGATAACACGGCCACTTCTCGCCACTTAGAACTCACTTCTAAGTGTAAGTACTCACTTCTACGGAACCACCCACCTGGACCGGGCTCAACTGGGCTGAACGAGATCTATACACGACGGCCGCCTCACAATATTTCAATCGGACACCAACAAACATGCAAACCTTCTCATCTGATTTCGACATCCCTTGCCCATACATCATAGACTACAAAGTCATCCCAACACTCTGAATGTTACCAGGAATATTAACACACGCGGACTCGCCCGGACCCACAACGACCTGGAAAGACGGATCCTGGTGTTCCACGTCTGTATCTGCAAACTCCAATCGTCAGCAAAACAGTAAAACCCAGCACAAACTCCGCGTTGCCACATATTCCAACTCACAGAATGTGAATGTCTCCGTGGCTCCGGCATCGCTGGCCAACTCGATGGATTCGGCACCGTTAGACGGTACACCTATGGAAAAGAGACGACTCGAAGTCGGCACAATGACTTCATTCAAGGCCACTGGTGACCTACAAAGGCCAGGGGTGTAGTCGACGGTTTGCAGTTGGGTACCAGCACAGTTCGGAGCACTGAAAAAGACCGAATCTGCTGCCGACACTGTACTAATGCAGGCGACCACGACACTCGCAAGGAAAATGGCGATCTTAGTGGGGGAGAACATCTTGGAAGAGTAAGGATTGAACGTCATGGCCCGTGGGTGAGCTTCAATACTTGGAAATGAGTCCCACTTGGTATGGCCCGGCGCGCCTTTGAATTTCGCGGCAACCTCAGCAACGGAGACTAGTCAGGGTGTAAAGTCATTCCGCGTGGGACCGCATTTCATCGGTGTCTGCCAAGTAGCGGACATTTTTGCAGTTATCGGGCGGAGTGCGTGATCTAGCGTCTGTGTTCGCGAGACGCCGTGATAAAAGTCGATTCTCGGAGGCCATTATTACAATACAACCTGGACTAGCCCATTCAGCAATTTTAGCCTACCCCTTGGAAACCATGGAGTCATATCGGTGTCGCGCATAACTATATAATTCCACATAGTGTCACTGTGTTGGCAGGGAGCTATAACAACTATAGTCACTTCTTTTCTAATTAATTATAGCGCGTTCACAGGTAGCCACTGGCTTAGATATGAAATCAAAGAAATGCTGGCGCAGGGATGAATTAAGCTCAATCAGAATCAGGCAGAGAAAGGTGGCATTAAAATTCAATTCAATTCAAGAACTCGACTCAATTCAGTGAGACTCTATTTCACCACATCCCGAACCGGATACGCCGCGTCCCAGACAAGGAGGTCCTCCCAACTCGAGCTCAATAATGCCAGTCGGAGATAATGCATGCTCTCCTATCCTTAGCGCGCCCCAGGGCCAAAATTTGGCAAGTTGAACACCAATAAATGTACCAAGGGCAATTGACGCCACCTCGTGATATCGAACCCCGATACTATGTCTTCGAGTTTCCACATTGAACCTCGAAGTCCCTGATAGGATACCCCGCCACCCACTTGGCAACTTGTTCTTGAACATTTCACAGGTATTTGACATGGAATGAATCAGTTCTGTAACGGCACCAGCAGGCAGCCCGGGTTTTGCAGGGCTTCCGAACTACTAGCAATGGCGTCGGCTGCCCTTGATGCACAAACACAAAGATCTTAGTCTCCCGGAGTCAGACTGGTTGATAAAACTTTATATGGTTGCGTGTTTCATTCAAATGCAATTTAATGAATGCGAGATATAAGCCGTATTAATATTTACTGGGTGACTTCCCGTAAGGTAAATTTACTCTGGGGGAATATTTCGGCCAGATGCCGAGGCACCTGTCAGGACCCCATCACTTGAGTCATCCAAAAGCGGAGGCCTTTTATTCTGGATCAGTCGAGTAGATTAATTCCTGGAGGGGGGTAGGCACCCCCCCTCCAGGAATTTGGATGGCGGAATAAACCTTTTGGACGATTTTGATTGATCGTCACTCCTTGTCACCAGTGTCACACATCAGACTTTTGACATTTGACTTGTGAGCTTGTACAAGGCCAAACAAGGTCACAAGCCCCACTAAAACGCGGACAAGCTCACAAGGTGACAAACCTATGTCCGAATTTCACAAGCTTGAAAATCCCGTCCAAATCTGGCATGTCTTTTGGGCGCTACGAGGGCTTCTGTGTACTTTTATGTGTGCCGGGGCATGTTTTATGAATTGTGGAGGTTAGTTTCTCTATTTCAGGTCAATCCCTCCTCTTGGAGGGGGGCTAATCTCTGAGTTATGACCTTGTTCGAGCTTGGCAGCTTGTCGCTTAGCGTTGCCAAGCCCACAAGCCGTAACAAGCCGCAAACGAAATGTCAAAAGGCTGATGCAAACCCTCTACCGTCTCCAAACGTTGGCCGTGGCCGCTACAGGCCCTTCAACGCGTTGACCCTGATATTCCTTCACTGTAATTTGACTCTTGAACACCTCAAAACACCTCCCATTCACTGGAATCAGCCGGGAATCGGCTTTTTTCGACGTCATCCATTTCTGGCCGAACAAGATGAATGTCCATGTTCCTACATGTTCACGACGCAGCAACACTTCTTTTATATGGTGGGACCCAGAGGATGTCATTTCAAAGCTCTCTTTAGGTGTGAGCAGCGCATTGTAGTTCAATGAATATATTATTTTGCTTGCGGGAAACCCGCAGGCTTGAATATCGTTGACATTGATCTCATCACTGGCACCCCTCAAACAAGCTCGAAAATTGCGCTGGAATATATTTACCTTACGGGAAGTCACCCACTTCCGCGGCCGTCCGAAGCCATTATTCAATATTCTTGTCCGGACATATTAGACAGGTTGCGCACGAGCCATTGGAGCCACTCAGTGGCTCTCGGACCGTGCGCAAAAATAGCAGGCGAGTGGCTCCAACAAGCCATTTTGGCGGTGGAGCCACCCGTTTGCGCACGGTCCGAGAGCCACTGGGTGGCTCCAATGGCTCGTGCGCAACCTGTCTATTGAGGCTAATATTTGCCGACGTCAGCCCTCAAGGGAACTACAAAAATCTGATTCGTGAGTTGTTTCCAAGGGGTAGGCTAAAATTGCCGACTGGGCCAGTCCAGGTTCTATTGTATTAATGGCTTTTGAGAATCGACCTTTATCACGGCGTCTCGCAAAGACATACGCATACATCCGCGCGTATCTGTTGTGGTTGGGTGTATGACCGACCGAAATCATTACGTGGGTGTTCATGGGTTCGACTTCCAGGTCTGCCTGCGACATACCAGTATTCTGTCAACTATTTCCATTGGTCGTATAAGAGCACTCGCTCTTGCTTGAATCGTCTAATGGGCGTTAGTTATTGAACGCCATGACCATTTCATTACATAGTGGACTGTCCAACCGGCGCAAGTCTGATGACACGCGGAGTGAACCAAGCGTATGTGCGCCGCCCGCACTCCGCCCGATAACTGCAGACACCAATGAAATGCGGTTCCACGCGGAATGACTTTACACCCTGACTAGTCTCCGTTGCTGAGGTTGCCGTGAAATTCAAAGGCGCGTCGGGCGATACCAAATGGGGTTCATTTCCAAGTATTTAAGCTCACCCACGGGCCATGACGTTTAATCCTTACTCTTCCAAGATGTTCTCCACCACCAAGATCACCGTTTTCCTTGCGAGTGTCGTTGCCGCCTGCATCACCACAGTATCAGCAGCAGATTCGGTCTTTTTCAGTGCTCCGAACTGTGCTGGTACCCAATTGCAAACCGTCGACTACACCCCTGGCCTTTGTAGATCATCAGTGGCCTTGAATGAAGTCGATGCGCTGACTTCGAGTCGGTTTTTTTCCCTACATAGGTGTACCGTCCAACGGTGCCGAATCCATCGAGTTGGCCAGTGATGCCGGAGCTACGGAAACATTTATATTCTGTGAGTTGGAATTTCTGGCACTGTGAAGCTTGGGTTTTTCTGACGATTGGAGTTTGCAGATACGGACGTGGAACACCAGGATCCGTCTTTCCAGGTCGTTTTGGGTCCAGGCGAGTCCGAGTGTGTTAACATTCCGGGTAACATCCAGAGTGTTGGGATGTTTATTTAGTCTATGAAGCATGTATGGGAAAGGGATGTCGAAATCAGACCCGAATGTTTGCTTGTCCGTTTTGGTGTCCGACTTGCAGAGAACTGTCACAGAGTGGCAGAGAGGGCCGTCATGTATTTGTATAGATCTCGTTCAGCCTATTATGGTAGCTACGCAGGCACTAACACGGAAAAGAGTCCATGAAATACTCGCCTCTCCCAGACAGACGCCTGAACACCAGGCAACCTCGTACCTCAGCGTGTTGAAATGAGATACCTGTAATAGTCATATAGGGAAAGCTCTTATGCAGATTTTATGGAATGTCGCCCTCAAGCACACCCATAATGTTTCTGAGTATCTTTTATAACTCATTTACATCCAATGACCCAATTGGAATGGCACAGCGGCCATCCGGACGCATGATTGTCTGCGCAAGTTGTATATGCAACCTTAATTGCCTCTTCGGATGCCCTCCACCTTTGGAAAAATCTTCATAAAATCAGGCGACACTTATTGGCGATGGTTAATGCCCTTCAAACAGTCCTTCCAGTGAGGACGAGAGCATCGAACTCTGCAATGTTCTCTGCCCGAGATAGTTCCAAATATGGTGTGGTCGGTTGAATTCTCGGCTACGGCTAAGTGCCAGCCGTTATATTAGGACGCCAACCCGTTCCCGTTTTCGACGAGTAGATGGTGCTTCACGAAGGTTACTATCCCGTCCGTAAGCCAGATTGCTTGCCTAAAAAGCCGACGGGTACGTTGGTCGTTGGTACCTTCGAAGTACATGCTC
>JARJLF010003056.1:0-23530 GCA_029378395.1 Mycena leptocephala | reverse complement strand
CCTCCATTGCTGAGTTTCTGTTGTCAGTACTTCCAACGTCATGTCAGGCGAGATATGGCCCTGATTTGGTCGCCAAGTCACTCTATTCGTGGAGACTCGCAGTATTTCTGGATACTGTGCGCATCATAAATACGAGGCATGAATCCTCGGTGTGCGGGGATGAGGATTACCCACACCTTGCTGCTCTGATGTGTCCCAGATTGTTGAGATCTTCTTCAGGTGTCCTGCCGGTCAGATTGTGTCATGTTTCACTCGGTATGAGAGCATACCTCCCGTTCTCGAATCAAATCCTCTGCGTGAATTGATGCATCGGAGTTCTTCATCCTCAGGTTATTCATCATGCCCATTGCTTCTGAGCCATCAAATGAGTCCAGCATGTGCGAACCAAAACCCTTGTGGATGGAAGAATGACTTTTGCACAAATCAGAGGATGAACAGAGGAGAAGGGCTGTGCTTTTGTATTGGGTGAGTTTTGCTTCTTTTATTCGTCTGGGTTCTACAGCATGACGGGGGACCGAGTGCGCGAGCTCGGCTTGGATGGCTTCTGGAGGCGAGGGACGATGGTGTATGTATATGCCTGTATTACACCGGGATACTTCCTCAAACCGGCGTTCCTAAGTGGGACCGTGCCGTGTAATTCTACCTACCTACCTACCTACCTCTACACAGCGCTACGTAGCACTACGATGCTGTCATACTACGCAGCACTACGTAGATGAGGACCTTCGCTACAGCCGGCTGCAGCCGACTACAGCCGACTACAGCGCGCTACGTAGTGACACGTAGCGGGCTGTAGGGCCGAAAAATCAGGTTTTACTGATGCACCGCAGGTGATGCCGCAAAGGCCGTGGCTGAGGTTCAGCCTGTCGAGATGCTCGATTGGGAAAGCGTCGGACCCCAGTTGAACGTTGCGGCGGGGAAGACAGAGTTGACAAAGTTGTGAGCAAGTGCCGGTTGGCGTTCCAAGATGCCCCGGAATGTGTCGCATAGAAAGCGATACAGTTTCGGTGCATAAAACGCGAGGCACCTACGAAAAAATTAGCAATGTTAGTAAAGCTGGACATCGAGCGACGCATTCGATTGAAACCCGGCGATACGGCGTAAGCTCTTGCTCCGCAGAAGCCACCTGATAATTCGGCGTAGGCGACGACTGTTGACGAGGTTTCCTGGTCGCTGCAGACAGCGGTGAGCATGGAATGTGGTGTGGTGGTGCGGGGCTCACGATCTGGCCGCCGCCGAACGATACCCCACATGTCAATGGGAGGTACAGCCTCGGCGGTGGAAGGTGGACCCAGGATTCCATGAACCATATTGTTTCGCCCTTCGGCGCGCACGCAGAAGCTCCTTGATCGCGTCCTTGATGACTTCGGGCCATTCTGGATCATCTGGAGTGCCCAGAAGCACCGCGATGATTCGCCCCTTGTCATCTGATTGGGAAAACGGCTTTGCGAGTGCACTGGAGGGAGCGAGATGCCGATGTCGCTAGTTCTTGCTATCTAGAGGGGCTCGAAGATAGCCATGCTATATTTAATGAGTATATCCTCGGGAATGGGGAGTACACCCGAGGTTTCGTTTGTTTTCTGATAAAGGTTACCCGCACATTTTTGGCCATACTCGGATCCGTGGTCGACCCGCGGCCACGAGTACTTGACCCGCGGTCGCGGGTTTCCCATGGATCAACTCATGAGTCTTTTCCCTCTTTTGCTATTTTTCAACTGAAATAACACATTAAAAGCCACTTTAAATTTTATGCGTAAGGTCAAATTTCTCAGAAAATCAAACTCGGATCCGTGGTTGACCTGTGCATGCGGGTACCTGACCCGCGGGTCAGCAAACTCGCGGGTATTCCCACGGTTCAACTCACAGGTACTCGCAAGTGACCCGCACTCTTGACGAGCCTTAATCCAATCATCGTAATCATAGATTGGCTGCATTTTTTAGCGATACAGTCTCGAATTACGGTACATTTGGTGTACAATTATCTAAACGGTCTCCAGTGGCGACTCCGGCTGTACCGGGGCACCACCCGACCGCCCTAATTTGTTCTCACCCGCCGCCGCGAGCGGAATATGTCCAAGTCCATCATATTAAAAATCTAGGTCAATCAGAGCAAAATAGGTCCAATGGGACGTTCTCCTCTCACCCGCTGAAAAACACGGGAACCTATCCCAAAAAGGAACTTTTCGGTGCGCATAAAAAAACCTAGGAGGCCAGGCCCTCCACCCTTTCCGTGCGAGTCGAATGAGCCTATTTCCAGGGCAAACAGTTCTGAAATGATCGCGAAATCGCTGTTCTGGTGAAAACTTGCCAAAAAAAAAAAAAAAAACCGGGCTGCGCCCTAAGTTCTGCAAACGGCTGTAAGGACTTTTGTTGAAATGGACCGAGCAGCCAATCCCCCAGAATGCTGGCGTATCAGGTTCTTTCCGACTTTCTGACCTATATCCAGCGTGTTGTACCCGGCAACACCCCGCCTTCAATCTCAGCTGCACCGCGGATCCTCAGATTGTGTCGAACGGTCTGCTTTCATCGTAGATTTCAGCTCTTTCGCATCGAGATGAGAACCAAGGCCCAGTAACCATATAAAGTTTGTTTGAACAAAGTCGCTCTCGAGCGATGATCCGGTTTGAACACTTGTTCAAACTAAGGTTCAAACAATGTTCATCAACCGTGCCGCCCAAAAAAACTTCCACCTACCCGACTCGAACCCGTTGCCTCAGGGAAGTACCTCAAGTGCACAGAGGGCCGTCATTTCCAGGCTATTCAGAATTTTTTCGGATGCATTATTGACCAATCCAGCTACCCATCAGTGCAGGCCGTTATGAAACGGGTGAGTCGATTATAATATTAGCAAAATCCGCTGCATTTTCAAAGACTTTCAATTCTCGTGCCGTACCAGAGCCGCTGTTTTTTCGCAATGGTTAGCCTCACGAGTCTGGTCATTTCCACCTATTCAGATTTTTTTCGGATGCATCATTGACCTCTCCAGCTGCCCATCAGTGCAGGCCATTGTGAAACGCGTGACCCGATTATGATATTGGCAAAATCCGCTGCATTTTCAAAGACTTTCAATTCTAGCACCGTACCAGAGCCATTTTTTGAGCCATTTTTGCGCAATGGATAACCCTCACGATTCTGGTCATTCCGATACTGGTCCTCGATAGATCAGTACATTTTATCTAGAATATTCTACATATTTCTTGTACTCTTTCTGATCTCAGTAAGCATTCGTCGGGCTTACTAAACTTGACCGAAGTTGTGCTGGATTGCCAATTTCCAACACAAATGGTACGACTTTTGTCGTTCTCTTCCATCATCATGTTTTCCCCTCGTCCCTGTCCTCCACTTCCAGCCGTTGCCGACAATTTCTCCCCCCTCGGATTGCCATTGCTCGGCAACCACTTCTCCGATACCCTTGAATTGCGGCTCAATCTACTCCAATCATCCACCCGGAGGTCCTCATATCGTTCCGGCTCCGCACAGGTGCCTCGGGAATGCGGCATTCCGAGTTGCCTTTTTTTGATCAACATCGCGTGACCGCCAACTATTTTGCAAGCAGCAATTGCCGCTTGCAAAATAGTTGGCGGTCATGTGCTTCGATGCGCTTTGGGAAATTAGGGTTACTCTGGGCTTCTGAGTTAGTTTTAAATGAAAAATTGCAGTTTCTGGGGCACTAATTCGAGGCAGATTCAGGCCTGTTCCGCGTGTCCCGACAAATTTGGGCAAAATTTAGGCCAGTTCCGCCAATGTGGTGGTGGGCGAGCGGCCCACACCACACCAGGTTTCCTGGGGAACACCGGAATCTCTCGCGCTGGAGCCACCATCGGCTCGTAGCCTTGCCATTCATGTAGACCTTCTTACACACCTTCCCTTTGCCCAGAATACGGCGTACGTGATGAAGTCGGCACGATTGACGATGAAATGTTCACTGGCCCCAGAATCGATGAAGTATGGTTTACTGACTTGCGCAACAGACGCAGTTAGATTGTCGAGGGGGAACCCAACGCTGGGTACTCCAGCGTCAGTGGTGGCCATGATATACCTGGGACAAGTGGTTCTGAGTTCTTGAAAGAGTCCCTGGGGCCATTTCCAGGAATAAAAACTAGATTCCTCAAGAATTAGTTTCAAATGTCTCCAATTATCACCGGATATCAACCGGATATCTGATTGGGTCCAATTGGTTGCCGATTATCAAATCCGGGTTTTCCTGATGCAGGAGTGCCAAGTGTGCAAATGATTTTATAATAAACTAGGGAGGGAGAGCGGGGCCTCGAAAATCTGCGAAGCAAGCTCGACAGCGGGCAAGGTGGTGAGCGCAGCGAGTAGAAAGAAAACAAGTCACGAGATATGATCGATTGAGTGATGTCCTCCGCATTCCTGCTTTATCTCTCACTTAGGTTAGCCGCTCACAAGCTCGCGTAGCTTCTAGTGCTGAGTAGAATTGGTCCCCGGGCATGTAATTTACTGTAAAGCACCGCAGGGTCCCATGTAAGCCATATTTTACAGAGAGGGAAGAGAACTTTCAGCACAAGGGAGCCCGAGACCTGTGTTAATTCGTCTAGAGTAAGGAAACTACAACTAGTCCGTATATGTGAGAGCGCACGGACCAAGTGATGTCATTGTAACCGCATCGGTAAGTAAATGGCCGTGAAAACGAGATTAGGTAGAAATAAAGGAGGAAAGAGCATATAGGCATAGTAGTGCGTAGTCATAAGTCGTAGATGTGAGTATATATGTAAGGGGAATATTTCCATGACCCTTACAGCTTTGCCAAATGTCGGGCTTCGTCTGAGTACCGTAGATGGCAATAAAAAAAATCGAAAGAGGCTAGATTCATTCATTCATACATACCATTGAACAAATCTGCCTCCTAGCTTTAGGCACAGGCATCCACTAAACGGTCAAACGAGCAGGCAGAAATTTGAAAATCATAGCGCAATGGTCCGGCTAATTCCGTGGAAGAGGCCCAGACTCTCATGACAGGGTTCCCAAATTGGGACGTCATGAGAGTATGGTCCGAGACTACACTCAAATCATCGAAATTCGTTGTGCTTGATCCAGAATTATCTCTGTTCAAGTCATGCAAATCATTGCTATGGAGAATCAAGCCTATAAAACAGTGCCTTTCCAACCCATTCCTAGCCACTCAATAATTCGAAACCTCAGGGCAAAATTGAATAGGCTGAATATTTCAGGAAGTAAGTGTCGAGGAGTGTCGCCATTTTGTTTTTTTTTTGAGCTAACCCCACTCGACGCACCAAATTCCTGCTGTCAAGCTCCGCTTCCGGCTCCTCCGTATCTCAGATCCCACCTGTGGTCTGCAGCTTGATTAACATGAACTCACGAAGCCTTACATGCAATGAAATGTACCACGGAACATCACTGGAATACCACTACATACGGCTCAATGCTGTGCATGTTCTTCTGGCATTCATGACTCCAAAGTACTACGCCGGAAATAAAAAAATGCACCTTTATTGGATGATACATCCTGCCCTCCCCTGTCAGCTAAATTTTGCCTCCAAGATATTGTCTCCATGCAGTGCCAAAGAACCCGGGCGGCCTTCAATTTCGGAATTTTCTTTTCGTACTGTACTTCTCTAAAGTGATGCCCTGACCGCGTGAATGATCCCCGAGGCTATTACAATTGACCTGAAAATTAAAAGTGGAAGTTCTACTGTGGGGCTTGGTCTTCGTTTCACCTTTGAACCATATTCTCTCAGCGGAAGGCCTTGCAGCTGAAGCGGACTACTGTAAATTTCTTTGGGCTGGTATTATCTTGATGTGCAGAAACCTGGGAATTCAACCAACGATTGGGTGTCACCCACGTGATTGACGCGGTAATGCACCCAGGCAGCACCCTATGTTCCCTGTGGAATTATATGTTGGATTGGATAGTAAACGTATCCCCCAGGATCCAAATGTCACTTATTCTGCTCAGATGTTTGGAAGATCTGAAACTGGGAGAAGCAAAGTACACAAGGATGTTTGACCCTCGCGAAATTTGAACTTCTGGCGCAAATTTGATGGAATACGGAAGATCCGAGTTGTATTTCAACCCATCGCAATTTTCCATAGCCTTTGATCCTACCATTGGCTCCTTCAAAGTTACATCCGCTGCACATATTTTGACTCTTGGTCAATCTTTTTCAACCACCCGACTCAGACCCAATCTGCCGAGGTCAGTCCACTGTTTTTTCAGCGATATAGATCCTTGAATATAGTAGGCATATGGACGCTTAACAGATGTGTAGAGTCGGAAACATCCAAATTCAACGAAGAATGAGTGTGCCGCGTCAATCACGTGATTGACGCGGCCGTCAGTTCAACTGCTATCCAAGCCTAGGTTCCCTGCCATATATATATATTGGATTGAGTCGTGGATATATACCGTAGTATCCACTGCAAACATTCCGCTCAGATGGCCAGGAGAGCTAAAAGATGGATGATTATGGGGGGAAAGTAGTACCGAGGAATGTTTGACTTCCAAGTTGAAGTTCTGCCCCAAGATTTTATAGGATGTATATTAGAAACTACAGGCATTGAATAGTACTGGGAGGGGTGCTGCGGCACTGACGCGCATTGACGCGGCATCGTCGCGCATTGCCGCGGCGTCTGACGCGGTGCTAAACCGCGATTCTTTAAGTTCCGCAGCACATTTGAATGTCCCTTTGCCCACCCAAAGCGTTTTACTGGTTAATACGGGGCGAGAAGCTGATTCAACAAGGTAAATAATCTAATATTGACGCCCGGACAAGGGGCTAAAACATAGTTCAAGTATGTACATACTGTACTATCGCTGTTCCGGGCATCATTCAAGCAATTCTGTATGCTAGGAGCCTTGCCCAGCTGTCCTAAACATGCCGCGTCAATCGCGCGTCACGCCGCATCACTGCACGTCAATGCCGCGTCATGCGCGTCAGTGCGCGGCAGCCGCGTTAAAATCTCCGGACCCTAGACAGAGATGCCGACGCGGGCAGGTCCGCGCACTTGGTGAACGAGAGCTTGTGCTATAGAGGCATGCCGTGAGTGCACGTTATACAATGAAGAGCCGGAGAGCGGGACAGAGGCGGAAGCGGCGTGAACAAGTACATACATGTAGACCTGCTGCACTCCTAAACTATCGGGCAGAGCCGACGTGTGGCGTGGTAGGAGTTCGCTACGCTGGCGAGCCTTCGAGAACGGAACAACAAGCAGTATGTAGTGTTTACGAATGAAATGGATCAGTACGCGAAGGTTTTCAGTATAATATAGTCTCGCACCGTGCATTTTGAGAATGAAGTCGGGCCCCAATGATATTCGAGGCCATCCAGTACTGTAGCTAGTTGTTGTGGATCATCATAGCACGGGTTTCTACGAGTAGAATAGAGCATGTGATCCGGAAAAAATCATTTTATTACGCAACAACCGCCCCATAGACCGTCGAGATTTTTGCAGAATCAGAAGCGCCTTGATGAAAGGCGTCGATTGCACTTTTTTTTTTTCGTATTGTTCTGATGATTTATAAGCGGGCGCCAAAATTTTGGGCACAACGGATCACTAAATGATGATTTGCGGCACAACGGCTCGACAGACGACACCGATCCAGATTGGGAGTATGTACGAGAAACGAAAACGAAAACGAATGTATAAGGATGCCGGCTGATGGCCGCGGGGTCCGACGCAATAGAACTATATATAGAACGTCACTTTGGCTTCCTGGATTTTTAACTTGGGCGGGGGGGAGCGGGAGCCTGTTCATCAGGAAAAACCTCCTTCGGAAAATTACCTCCAATTTGGGGGAATTTCCTTCCTGCTTTCCAAAGAAGGCCAATTCGAGGCAATTGGGGGAAATATCCCCCAATTTTCCATGGTTGGCATTATATCCTCAGTTGGATGGTTTGCCTCCATAGAACCGGGGGCGTTAATGCAATGTTAATACGTCTACAATAAAATGATCCGGATGTCAGGTTGAAAAATTCATCAACTTGGTAATTTGACCCGCAAGTGCGTTGTTTGCCTTTAGCACGTTCTTATGGAATACCCATATTCTCATCCAGTAACACAAGGCACAACTTGAAAATCTTATTTTTCTTAGGACAAAACTTAAAGTTAACACCGGAATGAGGATAAGGTCCCGGAGTGGTTGCGCAGATTCCGAAGGTTTGTATGCCTGGCAGCCTTGTGATTAGATGAGTTGAACTTAGCGGAAACGTCAAGGCTAAGTCCCTAGCCGAGCGGGCCGTGACATCCGCCCATTGGAAATGCCGGAACAAACGATGAAACCGTCACGTGCACGGAAAGGTGGTTCATTTTGATTGCTTGATCTCGCGTCTTTCTTCCCTCCCGCCACCATCTCCTTACCTTCTCGCTCCTTCTCCCCGCTCTTCTCCTGAGACGCGCCGCAATTGTGTCTTCCCACACTTCCGAGACAACCCCAACCCATCCAAAGTACGTAGCTCATGTCGTCTTTCCTCCCACTACTTGCTGACGATGCGACACCATCCTTCTTGAGTCCACCAACCAGCTTCGGTTTGTGTTTTGCTCTCGTTATTGAAGGGTGTTTCTTTGGCAGGAGAACATGGTGCAAGGCGCGGGGCAGGTATGGAGGTATGTTATGCTGTTCTCCTTCGTACCTATTTGTCTGAATTCTCATATTGTTGCATCCAGAGACCACTATCTCCTGAAACGAGTGTCTGGCTGAGCATGTCGTTTTACTTGTCTGCGCCTACATTTCCTATCCTCCTGATTGTCAGTTATGGCTATCATGACAGGGCAAGTGCTGGCTCCACCATGGTATGTGATACTCATCGCTCCCTTCCTGTATCTGACTTATCTTTGTCTTCTTCACTTCCTATATCATTTCGAGGGCATCACGGTGTGTCTTGATCATCTTACTCACAGATCCAAATCCCTCGACTTAATATTTGTTCCGCCAGTCAATGCCTGCGGCATCCTCGCCCCGTGCACTTCTGCCTTCTCGTACCCGCCTCTGCTCACCCCACCGCCTTTCTTGCGCAAGCTCGCCTATGTCTCAAGCCCAATTACTGCGCCGGTGAGTCGAGTTGTGTTATTCGTGCCTTTCCACTCAAGCTCGAAGGTGCCTCGACACTTGTTCTGGTTGACCAGTTAAGAACATTAGAAAGCCGTCCATGTCGACCGATCCATGCCCTACACCCTGCGCTCTGCCCGTCCATGTGCTAGCGCCCTTAAGTAGCCCCTGAGTCGTGTGGTGCGACGTCCGCACGCACCGTGGGTCGGATGTGTCGTCGTTGTAAGTGTGATCGCTCGACCTCAAAAAGGTGTGTACGCACCTCTGCTGTCTTCACATGCTGACTTGCCTCGCCGATCTCCGCTCGTGCTTCCAGTGTAACACGGCCCATACCTCCGCACCTCCGAGCAGCCCAACTCCATGCTGCACGACACCCACCTGTAGCTCTTCGCAGCACCGGTGGCCTCCGGTAGTGATGCTGTGGCATGGCGGGCGCTGCGCACACTGAAGGCTAATAAGTATGGGATGCGCAGACCAGGTGATGTGGACATTCGTAGTAATCATAGTAGTTATTGCTTGTAAGTAGGGTATATGTGCAATCAATACTGTGTTTTCGGCCAATTTTGCACCAGAATTTAAGCATTTATATGAAACCAAAGGCGAGGAAAGGGGACTCAAACTCAAGGTAATCTACGGTAATTTGGTCCAAGTTGGAGGTAACTAGACAGCAACGTTACTAGCAAGGTAATCGGCCAAATCAAAGATATTTTGTCAAATTCAGGCTGAATTGGAGGCAATCCCGCAATATTGCCAAGGGAGGCTTTTCCTGATGTTGGCGGAATTCAACCGGAGTCCGCTCAAACTTCGGGCGCGGCGTTGGCATCATCGTTCGAGATTGATGGGTGATTGGCGCGTAAGCGACGCCGAGCCGAGACGGATCAGTTTGAGGTAACACTTTGTGACCTATGACATCATATCTCCGGCCATCATCCGGCTTTCTAATTGCTTCGTTTTCGTATACGGGGGGTGCCAAGACGATAGTAGGGGATAGGCTAAGGCTACGATCTGCTCCGTGTAAATACGGGGCAGATATCAATCGGATCTCTATGTTTAGCGGACAGGCTAATATAGAGATACGATGTGTGGGGGAAGAGCCCGAAGGGCTGCGACTGGGCCGCTCGGGGCGCACGGGCTCGGGACGCGACGGGAACCGACCAGGCGTGGCGGGCCGGCTTCGCTGCGTCCGAGACTCCGAGTCGCAGTCGGGCTCTGAGCGCGTGGACCAGCTCTGTGACGGAGAGAGCTGGGGTGGTGCGACGAAGCGCAAACCACTCACACCACGCACTAGATCGAGAAAAAGGGAATGCGGTAGGGCGGGCGAAGAAAACGGCGGAGAGGTTTGGGGAGGTGGACGCGAAGAGGAAGTGACGAGAGTCACGATCGCGTCACACTCCCGCAAATCTCACGCTCTTAGCGTATCCTATAATACCCTCAAGCCGTTCGTGCCTCACGTCGTGGGTATCTCGGAATAGGCTAAGGCTACGATCTGCTCCGTGTAAATACGGGGCAGATATCAATCGGATCTCTATGTTTAGCGGACAGGCTAATATAGAGATACGATGTGTGGGGGAAGAGCCCGAAGGGCTGCGACTGGGCCGCTCGGGGCGCACGGGCTCGGGACGCGACGGGAACCGACCAGGCGTGGCGGGCCGGCTTCGCTGCGTCCGAGACTCCGAGTCGCAGTCGGGCTCTGAGCGCGTGGACCAGCTCTGTGACGGAGAGAGCTGGGGTGGTGCGACGAAGCGCAAACCACTCACACCAATCCAGAGTGACAACTCACACATGGTGGTTTTGCGCGCAGTGCATCGCGCTTCGCGCGAAGCAGCACCCCACACAGAGAGGAGGAGCGATGGTCGAGCGGGGGGAGCGCAGCGGGAGGAGCGGGAAAATTATTAAGATTAGATGTCTTCGGGATTAACAACGGTAATACGGTTCGCGATACGGAAAGCTTCGAAGGCCTTGGCTACCTCATCAAGTTTGTTCTTGTCATACGCCTTTCCTACGTTCATCGGGACGATGTGTTCAATCTTGCGCCAGTAGAGTAGGAAAGCAAGGGAAGTCCATTCTCCCAGGGCGGCGACAACTTCGCAAGGGACGCCGGCGAGGAGGAGTTCGGTGGAGCCCCCGATACGATAGCTGTGGCCGTGGACGAGATTCAGTTTGGCGTGCGTCCAGATTTCGGTGCATCTGCGCATGAACCAGTCCTTGGTCATAGGAGCCCATTGGCCGTTGCCCGTCTCGAACGAGAAAAGTGGGGCCCATCCTGGTATGTTCGCGTTAACCTTCATATGGTTGTCGTACGCTTTCTCGGGGCAGAGGTTGTCGTCGCGCGAGGTCATCGTCAGGGTGCCGCCCCGTTCGCGCGCGGACTTCGTCCATGGTAGATGGAGGGCAGTTGCGTGGAGGACACCGTTGGTACAGATTCGTTTGGGCGGCGCGTCTCGGGTGATGTGGTATTTCGGGTCGAAATCCGCGGGGGAAGGTATCGTGAGCTCTCCCAGACGTCGACATCCCCAGAAAGCCGCCGTAGCTAGAGCCCAGATGGCGGCGTCGAAAGACTTCGATAGGTCTAAGACGCAGAGTAGCGCGAACAGATGTTCGATGGTGACGGGGCCCCGTTGGGCGCGTTTGAAGGCGGTTCCCTCCTTGTTCGCGGTGCGTCTGACTAGTTCCACCCAGCGGTCATCTCCCTCCCATTTGGCGCCGTTCAGGTCGTGCCAAGCCTTTAGACCCGAGAGCCAGCCTTTCACTGTACCGCCTCCGACCGAGCCGACGTGGTGCGCGACGAAGGCTGCCAGGAGGAAGTGCGATGCGGGCATGCGCGCGCTTTCCGGTACGTCGAAAGAATCGCAGTATTGGTGGAACCGTAAGAGGCCCGCGGCGTATGTGCCCTGGGTCTCTTTGGCGAAAGCGCCGAGCAAAGTGTTGTAGGTTTTGTTCACAACGTCGGCGGGGAAGGAGAGGCGAAAAGTGGCGTCGTTTTTCTGCGCGTGGGGAGCCGTCCAGACACGGAGACGATCGAGGGCGGCGACGTGGGGTCTGAAGTCGTTGTTGGCGATCTCGCATCCCGCCTTTGGTTTCCGTGCCTTTTTGGGCGGAGGCCGCTCCGGTTGGGTTGGTCTGGGGTTTCGGTTGACGGGTGCGAGCGCCGGGCGTGCGCGTCAGGCGGGTGCGAGAGTGGGAAAGGGAAGTTTGGCGGGTGGCAGCGGTGTGTGGGACGTCGTGTCTGCCGGCGGTACCGGCATCGTCTGCGTGGGAACGGGTGCCGAGAAGGCGAGAGCGCGGCGTCGTGTGCTGAGCGAGAGTGCCGCGTGGGCCGGAGGGGGAAGGGGGAAAAGTTGGCCATCGGCGGGGTGCTTTCCCGCGGCGAATCGTTCGGCGATGCGACCCGGGCGGAATATTCTCATCCGTGGGTGCAAGTCATTCTCGGCTTCGGGCGTCGGCTTTTCTGGGGAGCGTCTGCGCGTCGGTTAGGTCAAGAAAGCATCGAAGTTGCAGTACCAACTTATACATGTGCGAAATAAGGTGCGATGTCGGCGGGTAAAGTAAAGGAGCAGCGACGTTGTGCGTAGTTATCTAATAATATGCCACGTGATATGGGATCGGCGGGATTTTTTTGCGGACTCGATGTAACGTAGATCTAAAGTCAAGTTGCGGGCGGCGAGTACGACGTGGGACCGGCGAACGCAAAGGTTCATCTCGAAGTTCCGACTCCGGCCCTTATCGAAAGCGCCGATGACTCCCTGGTTGTCTGAGTAAACGATCAGATTTGCGTCGTGGAGGCCTAGTTCCTCGATGGTATAGACCATGAGCTCGAGCGCGACCGCTTCGAGCCATCCGATGTGCCGCGACGACGATCGCCAGTCTCCTACGCCTCGCCACGCGTCCAATACAGCCCTCGTTTGATCCCGATGCCCCAGTCGGTGGAGGCGTCAACGTAGAGGTGGTGGTCGATTGGCGGGCCTCGTGCACGCAGGTGGCGTACGACGTCGGGGATTTCGAGTTGTTCGCGCCACCATTGCAATTGGGTAAAAAGCGAGGGCGGCGGGTGGCGCGTCGCGAACTTGTTCCCTTTGAAATCCGACACGAAGTTGGAGAACGCGGGCAGGTAGGATCGGCCTAGCGGGTGAACGAAGGTGACGTGGCATAGCGACCCGTGGATCTTCATGACGTCCTGCATGCGGCAGGGCATCGCGAAGAATCGTCCGGCGAATTCGCAGACGCGTCGAGGAACTTTAGACGCTTCGTTTCGGGCAGCGAGACCGTCTTGTCGGTAATACTCCACGTATATCCGATGTAGACAAATGTCGGGGCGAAGTCTTGGCCCTTTGTAGGGTGCCACGGCGTGTTCGTCGGTTTTATGAGTTCCAAGGCGAGGGCGCGGTCGTAGGCGAAGATGGGGCGGCGGCGGCGGCGTTGTCGGGGGTGGTGGCAGCGGCGCCGGAAAGGCGCGAGATCGTCTTCGTATAAAGGGATCGGGCCGACACCCAGAGCTTGCCAGATGTCGACGACGGCGTGGGATATGCAGCCGGCGCAGCAAGACGAGGACGAGCACCCGAAAGGGCAACAATGCTCGACGTAGAAACCGTCTGGTCCTGGAGGACGAACCAGCGTTTGTGCTCCGGGCGAATGGGAGCCGTGCGATGGAACTTCGCTATGTCAAGCACCATGGCTTCGGAGCCAGCGGGTGCGTTGATTATCTGCGCGGGGAAGGTAGTCAGCGGCGGCGTCGGCGACGAGCTAGGCGAGGGACGGGACGGGGTGGCTGCGCGGGCCGTCTACGGATTCCGTCTGCGGAGCGTGCGCCGTCGGCGGGTCGTCGACGTCGAAGGGCGCGAGCGAGCCCGAAGCTCGGTTCTCGGCCTTGATCTCGTCGTGCGAGTTCGTCGAGCGACGCGGGGGAGCACGCGGCGCAACTCCCGGTCTGTGTCCCATCGTGCGGGCGGCGTCGAGGCGCGGGATGACGCGTGGCATCACTCCCGGCCTTTGTCTCGTCGGGCGATTGCGACGTCGGCGGCGGGTACGGAAGGACGCGGGAAAGGGGAAAGAAAAGAGGGGAGAGATGGAAGAATGCTCACTATCTCTGCGACTTCGGCGGCGGTATTGTATTTGGTCGGGTACTTTTCTTTGTCGACGTACGCGTTCGTCGAGGGTTGTCGCTTGTTGCCTTTGGACAGGTGGCGGCACAGGCGTAGCTTGTCGGGCTCCCCCGGGTTCTGCGGCTGTGCGGCGATGATGATGGGCGAGCAAAGGAAAGGCCCCATGAGAATCGTCTCGGTTTCGTCTCGTGAGAAAGGGCCGCTCATGCGGCGTGCATTGACTTCTTCTAGCAGGTAGGAGCGGATGAAATCTTCGTGTTCCGCGCAGGAGGGGTGGTTCTCGAATATCGTTGTCTGTAGCAGGGTGGGGAAGTCGCCCATCAAGAAGCCGCGGCGGAGATTATCAGTCAAGAGCGGGTGCTTTGGTTTGAGACTGTGCTTGTTCAAGAGGAGTTCGATGGCGTCGACGTCGTAGGGAGTCGTAACACGGGAATATATTTCTTGGTGCTTAGCTGAGCGTCTGGGAATGTTGCAAGATGTCAAGAAAGATTCGGCGTCGTCTGCTGGTGATTCATACGGCGGGCTTCTGCTGGCAGGCCCAGGTATATCCGTGGTGGGTCTTGACGCCGCAGAAACAGCACGCGTGGATGCGCGCGTCTCCGTGGGTGCAGGTCGTCTTCGGGCCTTTGATATTCCACGCCCTGCAGAGGACGTCCCCGGATCGCGCGATGATGTCGTTGTCCCGGGCCGTTGAGTGGACCGGGGTGCCGTCGGCGAGTGTGTCGAACGTGCACATGGCGAAGCCGTGTCCGCGCCGCGCGCATATAAGGCAAACGGAGGTGGCGGCCCCCCCCCCGTCGCCCCCTTGAAAGGGTGCGCCGCCGCGTCCGCCGCCACGACCTCCTCCGCGAGCGCCTCCAGCTCCACGTCCGCCCCGACCTCCTCCACGCGCTCCTCCCTCTTGCGAACCAGGCGGGCGCACGCGGGAGTTCGGGGGGCCGCGCGGGAGCTCCGGCGAGTACCGCGAGATGTCTGTGAAGTCGTTCCGCAGCTTCTCGAGGTGCATGGTGGTGATGGCCGAGTCGAGTTTGTGGCGGTAGGTGTCGAGGTCGAAGATGAACGGCTGGGTGTTATAATCTTTGCGCATGGCGATGTCAGCCGAGAGGATGGCGGGGAAATTCTCCCCCGCGTTTTGCGATTTTTCGAAGTATGCAAAATGGTTGTCCCACCTTGCTTGTTGCGCGCTGTCTTCGCCTTCGACGACGCCCATGAAGCTAATCCAATTCCTCGCCGCCTCCTGCCACTGGCCCCGATCCATATCTTCCTCCCTGTAGCAACCCTTGATCAGCGACGCGACGTTGAGGAGCCGGACTTGCTCTCTTGCGGAGAACGGGTGTTTGTTTTTGACATCTCTAACGAGGAAGCATTGCTGTTGATGTAGTCGAGGCTGGGGGACGTGAGCAAAGAGAGGGGAATGTATATCTCATGCTTGTAGAGGTCTTTTAGGTATTGGTGAAATACCACGGGCGCGCTCATGCCGTGGATGAGGCGGATCTCTGTGCGAGCCTTTTTGGGGATGGGCGCGTCCTTCTCGTCGTCCCGGGGGCGCTTGGAACCGGCTGCCAGGGTGTTCATGGCGCGCAGGACCTCCGCGCCTTCGTCCTCAGGGAGTGTGCGCAAGACTTTGAGCAGAGCTTTGGTCGGGGAGGCGTCGAGGTCGGCCTGGGCGTCGACGGAGATAACCGACTCGTCGTCGGAGTCCACGAAGGCGGGGTTGGGTGTGGCCTGGTTCAAGACCCGCTCCAGCTCGCGTGCCGCGTTTCTCTCCTTGATGAGCACGTTCCTATCTTCCACCTGCCGTCTAGAAAGGTTCTTCAGCGCCGCCGAGACCGCCGGGGTGATGTGGGTCTTGCGGGTGCGCTGGGGCGGAGGAGGGGGAGCGGCATTGCCGTTAGCGCCGCCGCCCCCGGCTCCTTGAGGTCCCCCAGCACCGTTGGCGATGCCTGCGCCAGCGTTGCCTGACGGCGCTGAAGGACCTCCTTGGCCCGCGGTAGTTGGCCCAGAAGTGGATGGTGTAATGCCGTGCATGTTTCGGACGAACTTCTGAAGGAATTGGGCGAAGAGGTGAGGAGGAAAAACGAAGAAAACGGCGGAGAGGTTTGGGGAGGTGGACGCGAAGAGGAAGTGACGAGAGTCACGATCGCGTCACACTCCCGCAAATCTCACGCTCTTAGCGTATCCTATAATACCCTCAAGCCGTTCGTGCCTCACGTCGTGGGTATCTCGGATCAAGCTAATAACGATGGTCTTTCCGCGAGTCGGCAAGGGGCGTCGGATTTCGGATTGAATAATTCCTTGACCAAACAAAAAGAATCGAATGTGATATAGGGAAAAAGGTATCGCTGAATTCGGGCCGAAATTTTATGCGCTATCGACATCGATGACAACTTGGACGAGCCCGACGAGTGAAAATGTTAATAACGAAGAGTTGGAAACGTGAGTCTTGAAGTACTGAAGAGAGCGGACATCAAGTTACTGGATAGAAGGACTATGTAGGGATCTTGTTCATTGCTCGGTTCAAGACCGTCAAGCTTCCTACGTTGTCAGTGTCTGGTCCCGACATCGTCCACCAAACCAGGGTAGTATCGGGCTATCGGTGCAAGTGGCCATCGTCAGTCAAAAGTAGCCTCGGGATTCGTGTTGAGCATGAATCACCCATAAGTTCTGGATCCGGAGTAAAGTCAAGAGGAACGGCGTGATTCGTCGGTGATTCGGCCGGGATCAAATTTGATTCAAACTCCGCAATTCTCCCACGTGATTTACATCCCTCATAATATTAATGGCTCCCTCAGCATAGCGGCCAAAAAAAAATCTTCTTCGAAATATCAATGGCACTGCAGTCAACATCGGAGCAGCTGGTTTACAAATAGGGTTGTTCAGTCTCCCTTTTTCGCTCCCTTTTTTCTCCCTTTTTTGTATTCCCACCGTTTTTCTCCGGTTTTTTTTCTCCTTTTCAATTTCAACATGCAAAAAGGGTGTAAATCCAAAAAATCTAGGTCCAACATGTGATATTGGATGAATTCAGAAACAAAAAAGGAAGCGAAAAAGGGCCAAAAAAAGGCTACTGTGAACGCCCTGGTTTTCAGTTCCCTTTTTCGTCCCTTTTTGGCTCCCTTTTTCCATTTCATGCAGTCTGGATGCTCCTATGGTTCCTTAAAAGTCACATAGCACCTCAGGTGTTAAAAAAGGACTCGGGTGAATTTTTCTGGATTTTATAGGTCACTCGGTTACGAGTCTAGCATTTATCTGCCAAACAAGAAAAAGGGCGCAAAAAAGAACGTCAAAAAGGCCACTATGAATAACCCTAATTTGCAAGTTTCACATCCGAGCTTCTCAGTAGTGCACCCGAACATTTTCAACCAAACGCATCAAACAAAAAAGGACCGTCGGATCTAGAATGGCTGAAAATTCAACATGACTCGCAATAAACAGCCAGCATACATCAGTTCAGCTGTCCATGGCCGAGATACACGCGATTATATATTAGGGGTAGAATTGTGTGTGGGTTCGAAGTGAAAGCAAGATGCCAGCAACTGAACCGCCTCTGAACAGTCCGCTAGAATAGCCCCGCGGTTACGGTCCTGGAATATTATCTCTCTAATTTTTCAACTGGGTTCATAACGGGTTCATTTCATAGTTACACATACCATTTTGGATATCAAAACCTTTAAACCTAGGTGCTTGTTCCCTCAGGACGATGTAGAATTACATAAAATTGACACCTCTGTTTCATTATTACACTTGATCTTGTCCAAGCCATCAAACTACGATTTCTTTATAGCAAACAGCTCATGCTCGCCCTTGTGCACTCGGCCGTTCTACAGAAGCTAGAGCATCAACAACGATAACAATGTCTCCGAAACGCACCATTATAATAACATCCAAATTCTCCTTGTGCGAGAGTAAAGTGATATCTTCGAGAGGATCTCCGTTGACGAGGATGAGGTCCGCATATGCGCCAGGAACGACCTTCCCAAGTTCATTTGGATGAAGCATCAGTTCTCCGCCATATGCTGTAGCAGAGATGATGGCCTCCATTGGCGTCATGCCCAAGAGTTTCACGAAGTGCTCCAGGTCACGGTAGGTTCCGTGCGGGGTCTAACAACTGTAAATCACCACCGACAATATCATTAATTTGGAGTCGCTCACCCAGGCGAACCTTGAAAGACAGTGATAAGCAGTGTTAAGAGAATTTGATTTGACAGAAGATATATATCACCCGTAATCGCCCCCTGGGAGGATCTAAATATGATGGATATCAGCACAATGCTTTGCTTCTAACGGTTTGGGAATGTTTGGTGCCATCTGCGAAGTATGGTTGAAAGACAACATTCACCTTGATGCCGCGTCTGTGCATTTCTTTGAGGCCAGCTATCGCGATCTCTAGTTCGCGAGCGTAGCCAACTGCTTCAGCCTTCGATACTGGATCTTCAGATAAGATTTATTTCTTAGCTCATTCACAGCGGAAAAAAGTGAATCTTACACCCAAACGCAGCTGCGTCCTCAAGTGTGCCCACCAGCCAGTTGATGGCCGGTGCTACAAAAACGCGGTCCTTCTGGACCTCCAGAGCGTCCATCGTCGCGTCAGAGATGAACGATGCGTGGTAGATAATGTCGACGCCGTACTGAAGACACTGCATGATTGCCTCATCGGAGCGAGCGTGCGAGCAGACGCGCATGCCGCGTAAATGGGCAGCCTGTAAGCACAGTTCATTAAGTATGCCCAAACCGGTATGAGAGCACTGGCCTCAACACCAGCAGCAACCAGTTCGTCGGGAAACGTAGTATCTTCTGCCCGCAGAGTCTCGGTTATTTCTTCGCCCGACATGGAGAATTTGCACTGTTCTTTGGGTGATTTAATTGCGAGAACGCGACATTTAACCTACCTGATCAATGCCCATGTCAGCCAATTCATTCACGGCTTTCACAATATCATCTTTATTCTCGACGAATTTCGTGATTCCTGCTGTCAGAGCGCCATCGGCAGGTGCCATCTACATCAGACTTGACGTTAAATCCATGGTCACTGCTTTGGGTCTATTCGAGTACCTCTTTCCATTCGCCAGAAACCTAGGCCCAACAATGTCACCGTTTTGAATCGCATTTTTTAGCACAAGGTCGAGTCGTTCTCTGGCGGACGCAGCGCCGACTGCGGCTGTCAATTTAGAAACGTAAACACAACGTAGGACACACCACACATCGTGTATCCGCAGTCCAGAAATGTCTTCGCACTTTTCACCGAAAAATTGTGTGTCCTCGATGTGCATTTCTGCGAGGCCTTCGAGGGACGGTGAATTCGTCTAAGACGATTTAGATGACGAGCGTGGAGACTTTCTTTGACCTACCCAACTGAAGTGCGTATGAGCATCGGCTGAGGAAAGAAAATACATCTGAGATAAGAATGCTCATATCTATAGCGCAAGAAACGCACCCATTCCGCTCATCAGAGTACGACCCTTGCCTTGGAACACATGCACGCCGACCAAGTCTTCCGGAGATAATGTTCCGCCGACTTTGACAATCCTTTGGTCCTTTACTAGTACATCTCCGAGATAAGGAGCGGTCCCTGTCGAATCAAGGATGTTTACGTTTGTCTGCAAGGACCAAGTGTTTAACATTGACAGCAAAAAGGGCGCGCCACAAATCTTACAAACGCGATAGAGGTAGTACCCTGCTCTTTTATTTCAATATTCGGGACCCTCAATCGGGGGTCTGGTTTTGTCTGTACCATATTCAGTGCCATGGCTTGATCCTTGCGCTGGATGAAAACTTACAAGGTCGATACCGTTGATAGCAGGACGAGTGGGCTCCCATTCACCACCGAGTCCATTGCGGGTCGGGGGATGCACCCGCGGCGAGCTGGAATAAAACGGTCAAGGTCAGGAATACCTAGTAAGACGGGAGAACACACCCATCCGTAGACTTGGTTATCCTGCAGGAATGAGCGATACCGTAAAAGACATATTCAAGTCCCGTACCATTTCGGTGGCACCCAGCGCGAATTCGGAGGAGCAGTAAGCGGGTCAAATCTGTATCTCAATGAGCAATGCGGGTCGATAGTTAAGAAACTAGGTGTACTTCAGTGTTGCCGCGGGGGTAGCAGTGGGACTCATAATAAACGACGCGGAGTGACTAATAGGTCACAGGCTGTGAACGAGGCAGGCCGAGAGTGAGGAGACCATAAGTATTACCAGCGTGGGTATCAGTGGAGTTTGGTGGCTCGCGGATTAATGGATCCGGCGAATTGTGGCTCTTGTACATTAATAGAAAACTGATAGAAAGGTCACAACTGACCATCTAACGTACTACTATGTCTTCTCGCTCCTTGAATATCGGAGTGTTGGATAACACTGGACCGTGTCTTGACCGTGTCGGCTCTCCCGTCGCGCAGATATTCGGAATCAGAGGTATGAACTTCCCCGAGTTCATTCACCGATTTCAGCTCGTATGGTTCCGCATACATAGTACATGACTTCCTTCTCTGAGGCCTCTAGATTCTAGAATAAATTATGCAAGTCAGTACAACTACAGTAGTACTTATGCTCGATGAAGAAGCCACTCCAGCGGAGCCCTCTCTATCCCCCTGCGATCGCGTTCTTGAACGAGTTCAACCAATCGCACTCCTCACCTTACGATGGATTGGACTCTACTTATTGGACTCCGAGTTTTGAAGTTTGAAGTTGAAGACCATGATCAACAAACGTACACGGTGTTTGATTGCTTGCGCGTGCTTTCTCTGATCTCGCCGTTTTGATCCGAGTCTTGATTCGAAACTTATTCGAAACCTCTTAAAACCTTTCTTGGCCGTCCTCACCGTGGCCATGATCTAGACGACGACATGCAAAATCCCGCTACACCGCGTTTTTTCCGAGACTCCCGGTCGTCGTAACGCGGCGGGGGTCACGGGGGTAGCCTCCCACTAGCAACGCCCACGGCATAAGTAATATGCACGCCAGTGACGATGGCAATGGTGACTGGTCCCTACAATGGAAGGACCATCGGTTAGGCAAACACCTAGAACCATCTTTGAATAGCACTACAAATCTGCTTTCCCCATCGGCTTCTCATCGGCGCGCTGACGACTGATGCGACGATATGGTAACCGTCTCCAGTTCGTGTCCTATAGAGAGCGCCGGTTGTATCCTTTGTTCTCGCACTTCGACCACCCCTTTTTTCCATTCCCTTCAATGCCTCGTCCCCGCGCTCTTGAACTTCCTGCTCCTGGGTTGGTTTTCTTATATTTTCATGTACATTCAGCCACTTGAACAAGATATACAGGTCATCCATACCCAGAAAGAATATCCGGAGCCCTCGTGTATTGCCTAGTCCTCTTATGAACAGCCCTCTTATGAAGCGGGGTACATGGCGCCAGCAGCAATATCTCATGAGGTGTGTTCCTTATGTCCAGCATCCGCCTATTGTTCACGCGGCTTTTAGATTCATTACTCGTAAAATCACCCATGGGACCAATAAATCGAAGTTGGTGATCCATGCTCTACGGAGACGGCTCCGTAAGTCTGTAGTACTCCATACTCATTCAGTGCTGACTGTCGGTTCAGTCCGCCGCGGCCTGAACTCTCCTCGTATAGGTAAGGAATATCTGCGCACACAAATTGTGTATCCTGATGGGTTATTAGCGAGAACAACATTCACGCCAAACGACTCCGATACCAGGGAAACCGAACAGCCAGAGAGCCCCGGGAACCTACCGATTGTTCTCCCACAACTGCCTCTTCTCTCCCTACCCTACATTTACCCCGATACCGATTCCGGTTATTGTTCGTGAGTTCTTTCAGAACGTCGTCCCTGCAACTGGACTGAGTCTATCAGGGATGCCTCGCGTTCCTCGTCGTCTAGTCCCCAATCGGGGCCCCAGCACCGCACTAGGCGATACATCCGGCCTGACCTGACCGACCCGTTGGCCGGATCCCCGTCTGACCTCGTTTCTGCATCCGACTTTCGTATCCGTCTGTCAGCCCATACCTTCGCGCCGAGTTTACCCCCCATGCACTTTGAGCCCTTCGAACTCTCATGATCGGTAGAAAAGTAAAGTAGGCCCTCACGCAAGCGGCGAATCGGTATCCCACACCATACCTATTATAGTTATATGTCTTCGACTCGGACTCCCGCCCAGCTCATAAGCTTGTCTTGTCCTTCATACCCACCATTAATTCCCTTATATAGCTCCAAAATTTGTAGTGCTCTATATAATAAGAAACAGACTCTCGTCGCGTCACGATCGTGACCGTCACCGATCAGCGCTTCACCTCCTCCACCATGTGGATTGCAAGTCGGATTGAGGTTGTGGTTCTCCGTAAGTGTCGATGATGTTTGACTGTTTTTTTTTTTCACTCTCCCATACCTCCACGGACCTCCTCCTCTAAGTATCTCTCATCATCGTTTTGGATCAAAAGATGTTTTTACTGGCCGGCCTATCTTGGCAGCAGACTCGCTCCACTTCAATTTCTCTCGACAATCTGGATTAACTCTGCTATCCCTGGCACTAGCGCCTACCTAGAACGTGCTTGCTGGATTGATATGAATTATTGCGGCACGCGGTGGACGAAGAAAGAAATTTGTTCAGACATCCCGCGAATGACCCTTTATGTGTCTGATTTTAGAACTCCTCTCAGCTTTTAGGGTCCTTAGGCCATCGCCTCTGGTGATTGGACTCAGGTAAGGAGGTATGGGAAGGGAGGATTCCATGGAGGGGTTGTTGAGGCATGGCAAAGTGGTCCGAACAGCTCGGCCGACGACCAAGGGATGAAACTGCGGGCGCTTCATCAGAGCACGGTTACTCACTTTCTTGCACCAACCGCGTCCATCATTCCCCCAAAGATCTCTGCCAATTCACGCAGGATGCTCCGCGCTGCTCGTGGCTCGTCTTTTCCATTCAATTTCGTCTGTGACGCGGGCCCGCAACCATACCTGTCACCTATTGGCCTTTTACTCCGTCTCCGCCGCTCCGCCGAATACACCGCTCCGCAAATCGCTATCTGCTGTGGCTGGCTGATTAGACCGCTGGTCGACGGAGACGGATATCACTGCGCCGCCTCCCGCGCCACATAGTGAACGTCTTCCTATTTCGCTATAAATTGGCCCCCCTTCTTTTTCTTTTCAAATCGGGTTCAGTGGCCGCCTGGTCAGCTGCGAGGCGGTGCTTTTGCACCAAGAACCCGCCACCTCGGATCTCTTGTCAGTCTATTCGTCTTGATTATCATGATGAATAGAATCTTCACTTACCATCTCGTCAGCCCTCATCTCGGGTTATTACTGTCGCTGGGGCAAGATGACAGATGGTCGGAACTTTAATTTTATGCCGGCATAAGTATCCCGGCCCACCCTAATTGGCCTCTCTTTCGCTCGGAGGCCTGGTCCACACGCGCGAGAAAGATGGTACGTA
>JARJLF010003055.1:0-23543 GCA_029378395.1 Mycena leptocephala | reverse complement strand
AGCTCATTTGCTATACCCTGACTCTTGACAGAGGCAACTGTAGATGACTCAGCAAGTAGTCCGACAATATGTAGGGAATCTCACTTGTATTTTCTGGCATGCCAATGAGATATAAACCAGATACCTCCTTGTATGGCAGCTCGGAAACTGAGAAACCTCAGTGACGATGCTCAGAGTAAGGGAACTGTACCTACACCTATTCGATTCCACAGATCCAAGGACTTCGCCTTGCCCAATTTCAACATAGCCAAGAAGTCGTATTCCCTTAGTTTCACTCTGGTGCAAAATGGTCACTGAGAAAGAAGGAGCATGGGGTGGGCTGAGAAGAAGTGAGGGTCGGTAAATCCTAAGTGTCTTGTGCAAGGGCCACTACACACTCACATGTTACACCCAAACCCAAGTTTCCAACTCTTTTGATCCTGATCTGACGCCACTGGCAAGGTTTGTAGGAAAATATTCTCCTCAATGACGAGCTGGGCAAACATTTTCATGTCACCCGGAAGATCATCATGGGGGTTAGTCAAGGACGTGACACGGATACCTGTAAGAAAGGACTAAGTATGGTTTGGCAGCACCAATATATACAGGTGCTTACTGTGAAGCTTAATGCTAATCAAAGTACATGAATTGAATCACCAGTCTCGACAGGAGGTCGGGAATACTCACACTGTTTTCAGCTCGGACATGACTGCGAGGGGAAAGGTCAAAGGGCTTGAAGGCCAGGAAGGCGATTGTATATATGGCAAATCCACACCATACCAACGTGGCTGCAAGGTGCTGTAAAGGCATGGGACCATCGATATCGATCACTCTTTACTATTTGACCCCATCTTAAGATAGATCCTGCCATATCGGTATCCGCCACGTTGAAAGCATGCCTCGCATTGGCAATGCAATGTACATGCCCGATGTCGCCACTCCCAGTGCTTCCATTGGCGCCTAGCTCACACCCCGAGGACAAGGTGCTGCGGGAAGGTAGCTCTCCCATTCGACACCTCCGTGCAAATAGACTCCTTCCGACACCAACATCAGCGAACCTCGCTCCGGTGGTGTGTTGCGGAACATCATGCATGTGTGCGTGCGCCTGCATCACCGTCTAAGGCTTTGCTTTACTCACACAGCAGTACCGCTATCTGACGGCGGCGTTTCCATTCGCGCTCGCCAATTCGGCATCGAAGTTAAGATGCTGTCTAGCTGTCTGGCAGTGGCATTTTCATTTCGCGCTCCGCAATTCGACATCGGAGTTAATTTTAGATGCTGTATGGTGATGCACGAGGCATTGGGTTCGGACAGGTATAAGAATACCTGTAACCTGCTACGTAGAGGGCTGGACACTGCAACTCAAGACACTGAGACGGTGTAGATAAAATCTAAGCAGCTTCGCGATCGGTGTTCCAGGATCAAAACATGCAATTGGAGGGACGTCAATTTGGCGTGAGAGCCCGCGCTGATGGAAGTTGATTGAGTCTTAGCATTTAATGCCGACAATGAGCACCGAGCAAGATTTGTTGTCAATGGTGTGCGAGCAAGAGTGGAACGTACTTGGCCGGACGCAAGAAAGGCTTGGGAAAAGGCGAGGCCGCTGTCTAAGGCTCCAACCTTTTCCGTGTATAAACGTTTATACACGGTTATAACCGTTTCCGTTTCCGTTTCTTGTACCGCCGGGTTCAAACGGTTTGTAAACCTTTTCTACACGGTTTAGATGGTTTAGCGATTGGGAGCACTCAATCGCGTTTACCAAGCAAAATTCCGCTGAAATCCAGGTTGAATATGGGCTAGGACTGTCTCTGAGATCTTTAGACTCTCTCTCACAATAGCATAGATCCATGCTCTGGCCTCCAAAAAAAAACTCAACAAGCAATGTGATCCGAATATGGCACTTCGAATTCCTCCAGCGGTTCCTGGCTTGGTGCGTCGAGCCGTGCCTCCTTACCTTCTCGAGTACGTTCGACTTCAGCTGAACAACATTGGTGCCCAAAATCATCGACTCCCGGTGTTGCTAGAGCATTTCATCCAGGGCTGTCATTTTCGAATTTAAGCTCACAGTGCCATTCACGAGTCTTGGTGACTCGAGGACCATGGTATGTACCACTTTGAACTGAATTTCATCAATATATCGAACTGAAATACACAGAAGGTCGCAAGCGAAGCAATACCTGGTTATCTAGCAGCCCTGAGGCTGAGCACTGCCAGCCTCGGGTCAGTACTTCTGATGCCCTGAAAATTACCGTGTATAAACCGTTTCAAACGGTTTTAAAACATTTTCTAACCTTTTCCGTTTGTTGTGCCCAGATCCATACACGGAAAACAAACGGTTGGAGCCTTACCGCTGTCAATCAAGTGGCTGTGATGCCGTCGTTCCGACTCACGCGCTGACGCTCCGGTGCACCCAACCCCGTCAGTCCCCTGTCCCTCTCTCTCGATTTTGCTTCGATCTCGATGCTGCCTATACCTCGATCTCGACGCCATGCACGTGCAGCAGGCTCCTTCAGTCCTTCCCGATCTCGGCGTGAACGGTGTCGGACGCAGGATGCGCCGTCAATCCTGCCCACTTCGCAGATGGACGCCCGCCGTTGAGCGCCGAGCCCGTGCTGTCCGCCGTACGCAGGGGACGCCTTCCTTGGTCCGTGCCATATGCGGCGCCGCGTCGTGTGGGCTAGCGTGCGCTCGACTTATTCCCGATACGCGCTTCGATCTCGGTGTGCTCCTCCCACGCTGTCCGCTGCTTCCATCGCAGCTGTTTAGATCCCTATCTCGACGCCACCATGCGCATTCGCCCTCTGCCCTCCGCCTCGACCGCAGATTCCGATGCGCTCGCCCCCGCCCCCTACAGCTCTAGGACTGACCGGCCAGAAGCTGAAGGAAGGGGGGCAGAGAACTGACCCTGAAGGAAGCGCTGCCGCCACCCGCGCCATATTTCATGCACCCCGCTTCGCCCTCTCCGCTGAGGTTCGTCGTGCAGGCAGCGTATCCGCCGGATATCTGGCAGTGCTGCTGTGCAGCACTCGAACGCGATGTGTGGCGTCCCTTGACTTGGGCACTCATACTCATTTTCATCCCCTTATCGTGCTGTACCCAATTCGAGTTAATTGTGCGGCCATGCTTGGACGTCCCCGCCGCTCACAGCTGCTGACTCGCGCGGGCATCCCATGTATACCGTATTCTGGTACCGCCCCGAGCAGTCCGTGCCGCCTCATTCCTTCACAGATTTGACTGACGCCAACACTGAATACATGCTCTCCCACGACGCCGGGTCACCTAGCCTACCGTGCACACCATCCTTCTGTGCCACCACGTCTTAATCTCGCCCATGCGACATGATCTCATGGCGAATGCGCCTTCCTTGGCGGCCCACGGAGTGTGCAATCCCAAGCACCCCTTATCTGCCACACACCCACACATCGTGCGCGCATTGCTCCACATCGCGTGGGCGACACAACGCTACACCATCATGGCCTCGCCGCCGCTAAATGATGAGCCTGCCCCGTATCTTCATGCGCTGCGTCGCTGCACTGAGCCCACCCGGCTTCCGGCGGATGCTCGTCGATACCATGCTCTTCCTGCGTCGGTGCGCCTGCACCAGTTGCAATCGGGACTGTCGCTTGCCTACGCTCGCGTGCTACCGCTCCTACCCCCTCGCGCGCGTCTGCTCGCGCTTTCGCTGTCACGCGACCGCATTTCATTCTCAGGTACGTACCTTCCTTTGCACGTCAGCTCCCCGAGCATGTTCCGTCGCATCCATATGCGATCACCAACTCATTTTGCTTGGCTACCTATTCACAGGTTCTGTAAATCTCTTCTTCGAGCACCTCTCATGGTCTCCATTCACCCGTTTTCCGCTCTCGCTACCCGGAATCATCTCGCGACGCTGTTAATCACGTTGATTCATCTCTTTTCTTCGTTGTTGCGTGTGGGGAGTCCGTCTTGAATCGTGTTTCTGTACCAATCTCTGCTTCTCCACGTTACATTCATGGGTTACCGTGCCGGTTCCATGCCCGCAACACCCCGAACTATCTTGAGGCAGGATTTTCCCGGTGAGATTCGATTTCGGTTTTTATTTCCCACATCTACACAAGCTTTCTGCACACATTTTACTTCGCCGCCATCGGCGTATGTGTTGCCCGTATTTCGCCCCTTCAACTTCCTTCAATTTGGCCAGACGCCGTAATTTACCGACATTCGAAAATGTGCTCGCGCAGCCTCTCACTGCTTGTGCTCACATTCCAGAGAGAATTTAAATCTACCTACTGTATCATAATGTTGTTCCAATTCATCGATTCCCGTCCACGAGACCGGTAACTTCATGGTCTCAAATACCTCGCGTCGATGCCAACTTGGCTCAGGCATCTGGAATTGCAGCGCAACGATTGGACTACAGGATCTCATTTGCGCGAGATCGATCTCCTGTCCTCACGACTATTGGATTCGCCTTGTCCAAGATTAAATCTGCATTAGCCACTCCACAAGCATGCAATCTAGAGCACAACTCTGTTCTTCGGTGTTTAGACCTACTCTGTGCTCCTTTTCTATCATTTATTTTGCGGTTGACTGGTTTTTGCGCCGAACCCGTCAGATGTCGCAGACCGACTCGCTGAGTATATTCACTCCCTCAATTTATAGCTTACTCTTACTGTGGCCACCCTCGAGGTAACTCACATCGCACGATGTGCCGAGAGCTAAACGCACAATAGATAGGCGCTTTTCGTCGAGAATGGCTGCAGTTACAAGTCAGGCGTCAGCTTAGAACGTGATGGTACGAATCTGCCAATCCCCGATTGCTAGTCTGCGCAGTGATTTCACCAGTCGTAATTGAAATTCACTTGGCACACTCATTTGTCTGGGAGTCCCGGGCAATTTCATGGAAGTTTCAAAGTTTCACACGCCACTCAAAGTCAACTCGCCGCCCCACAACATCACAACCCGCTGCGCCGCCCGACTAAATCAGCAGCTGCCGTACACTGCCCAAGTTACCCGCACATCGCTACCTACAACACCTCGTATCGTGCCCCGCTCCTGATCTTCCCCGCCCGCCGCCCTGAGGACCTGCACCGCCTCCATATCCGCATTCGTTACAAGTAAATTATCCCCTACTTTTTCTGGCTGAATAATTCCCAATTCATCGCAACTCCCCATCTCATACCGAATAAACACTTATTCTCGTTCTTAAAACAGCCCAGTATGGCCCATATGTAGCGAAATCATTGAAAATCATCGTCATCATCATCAACACCGAAACGAGCAGGACTGGGTTTTCGTTGAACATTCAGCCCAGAAATGAACAAGACCTGGGTTTTATCGCCGAGACTGTGGGTACCTCACCAAGATTCCGCGTTATTCTTCTTTAACGCACGAAAAAAAAATTGGTAAAGAAATTTGGTTCGCTTCTGGTACAGCCGCGCCAATACTTTTTCCACGGCGTCCTCATCTTTTAGACTCGCCGGACCTTTAAGAGACCAGTTCGTTTTGAAATTGCGAAGAGATTCTTGCTCTGAACACGCACTAAGTCTTTGTCAAACGCGGCTCGGGCTATACTGCCTCAGCTCGTCTCGCCTCTCTAGAGCTTGCAATCCGTCATGCAGTAACGAGCCGACTCGACCCCTGCTTCTCTCTTATTTTCCAGCGCCCGGCTTATTTCCGGGGTAATATTTCTCGCACTAGGGTTTGTTTAAACTCGAATGTGCTGTGGGGGTAGCCATAATAGTTAATTCGGTGGTAATTTATGGCTGTACCCGAGGAGCCTGGTTTATTCCTTCGTGAAGTTGTTGAACAGCTATCCGGAGGAGATAAACGCTGAGAGAGTATTGGTGGGTCGCAGCAAGGCGTTCGAATAACCTCTCATCAAATGCTAAACCAGAGCTGGAGGTGTGGGTGCGGTGAAAAAAAAAGGTGCATGCATCCGATGAATTCGGACGCGGAGACTCGAGCCCGGACAACGAGCTAGACTATTCAAACATCACTCACAAAGAGATCTCGTGTGCACCATACACTGCGCCCGATTATTTCTGCTGGTCATCTGGGCGAAGTTATTGAGTAGATTGATTGGTGTGAACAAGTGAACGAAACTGGGACAACGTACTCGGTATACTGTAAAAGAACACCGGATGTTACCCGAACCGTTAATTCGCCCATGGTTATTTCTCGCAGTGGGCCAACGCCTGGCCGAAAGTGCGTGTTTCACAAAAATATATCATGGTAGGAGTGAATAATGAGAAAGTTGAACCAGGCGCATTCGAACGCGGGGAGTCGAACCCCCGAACTGCGAACCATTATCTCCTGGCTCTTGAAGAGCACTCGATGGTACCGTACCGTACACACGCCCGATGATTCCCTATGCTTATGCCAGATTATTGAATAAATTTGTTTGAACAGTGAACGCACCAAGAATAAATTGAAGGCTTTGCATTGCCTGAACAGTTAATTCGCTCCAGGGTATTTCTGCTCGTAGACCTCCGAGATACACAACGGCGGAGCCCGCGGTCCAAAAAGATCTTGAAAGCGGGACCAAAAAAGAGTCAATTCAAGATGGATCGAATATTCGGACGCGGGGAGTCGAACCTCGTGCTGCAAGCTACTGGGCTCTTCCGCTGTTTAAGAAAGTCGATGGTGCGTACACCACGCAGTGTTTGAACGAGGGTATCTCTGCGCCGTGGTTGGATCGATAGACAAAAGGTAAGGTGGCATGAACAAAATGGGAATACAAGACAACCGAACATTCGGACGCGGGGAGTCGAGCCCCGTACCGCGAGCTACTTGTTTCCAGGAACCTGAAGAGAACCCGATGTTACGTGCACGACACCGATGCTTGAATCTGTTCATGCCAGATATTCTTTTGAAGAAGCCAACCAAACAGATCTAGAGGAAAGCGCCGACGTACAAGGAGTAATACATGTCCAGTGTACCTCCCCGGGTTATTTCTGCTTCGTGGTCTAACAACACCGAGATAGTGCGCGGCGCGTTTCCGAAAAGATCTCGACGCAAGGAAGAAAAGAGTTAAATCCAAATATTTGGACGCAGGGAGTCGAACCCCGGACAGCGAGCTGGAATTTTGACCAACCAAACGAAGCTCGTGGTACCGTACACACGCCAATACTTGCTGGGTTTATGCGTTCGCTTGGGTATGAGCTGAAAATGGAGATGTAATTGATCTTTCATATTGCGGAGAATTGGAGATGGGCGGAGTTTCGTGAGACACCCCGATACGCGAAAATTAATGGCACCAAAAATTAGAAAGTACGCCGCGAGGGGTGCCATCAAGTGGGGTCGATCTGGCGAGATATATGCCTACCCTGGACGGTCGTGCACCAGCCGGTGCAATGAAGACGGAATGAGAATGTTTAGGTGCGCAGGATACATATATATTGAGTTCTGTGCGCATTGCGTGTGGTGGCGCGGCTTGTGCTGTCAGCGCGCTGACCTACCTAGGATTAGACGATGCGGCACGGACAGACGGAGTCGGCTCGATAGCGGGAGAGGTACGATTGCCGAGGGTCTTGTGCTTTCTGTACACTGGGTGCAAGCGGCGGCCAGTAGGACATTTGATGCTCCGCGGGCAAGAGGCCAATATATTAGCGTCCGCATCATATCTCGGCTTTTTTCGGCCGCCACTTTTTGAGGTGACTTGATAGTGGCAGTGGCACCACGATCCTCTTTCCTTACCCCATGATCATTTTCCGACTGATTCTCTAGTATTACTGGAATGAGACCTGCCTGTAGCTCTACTTAGAACCTTGAGCTGGTGGTAACCTCTGCAAGCCACTCCTCGCCGACCACGACCACGAACGCGAACATCATCCACGCCGCTCGGACGAAGGGCGGTGAACAAGGAGAGGAAGAAAAGCCGGACAGCGCTAGCCAAGCAAGAGGTGCGCGACGACAACAGGGCGGTGGGCATGCACCAGGCGAATACCCGTGCGGTTTACAAGGTACGTGGCTTTCAAGTTTCATGAATATAACGTACTAATCCTACGCACGTAGTGCTATGGACTGAGCAACAACCCCGCGGGTTAGCGGGTGCTGTGGAGGCGATCTATATGGTGCGTGTCCTGTATTCCTCTACAGTTTTTGCTAGGATCAGACATACGTTCTCCGCGTGCATCTTCTATTCCCTTCTGTTTCCCATTCCCCCACGCCGCTACAACCTACTCCCAGCGCTCCTCCTCCCTCCGCTTACCTCGGTGTCTTCATCCTTACAGATACTGATACTTTGTTCTCTCAAGCGACCCGGCGCTAACTCATCGGCGTTGGAATGAAGCAGTGAAGCGAGGTGCGTTCTTTTGTCCTTTTGCTGTATGAACCGCGAGTCCGGCGGAGCGGGAGAGAGCGGACGTCGACGCAGTCTTACTCCTTGAGCGGTGGAATTTACGTTCCGGACCGGATGAGGACGCAACGAGGCTGGGTGCAGGAGAACGGGAAGGGATGCCGCGAAGGGCCTCCTCGGACCTCTTGCATACGTGCCATCGCGAGCTCCTCCTCCGTGCGCGGGCTCCCTCCCTCCTCCTACTGCCGAGCCGTGCTTCACACTCATTAATACTCGCTTTTCTCCATCCCTCTTCCTTTAACCCCATACTTACGCGTCCCGCAGATAGCGATACCTACTTCCCACGAACGACTGGCGCTGCGCGACTCGGAGGTATTGGACTGGAAGTGGTGGAGGTAGGGAGCGGCTCGGACAAGGTGCGTTATCTTGCACATTATTTTCTATCTTTTTCAGTCCGATATCTGCGCGGGGACGCGCTGCAGTGGTGGTCCTCGCTTCCCCGGAGCGAACCAGCATGGCATCGTGCGTGAGGTAATGATGCTGGGAGGGGCAGAAGAGGTGCGCCGGCGACGTTCTCTCTGCTGCTCGCCCCGCTGCTCCGATGGGTTATGGAGTGGGGCTAGACCCGGGCACAGCGCGAACTACGTGCCTCAGTTTCTCTCTAATTTCTCCGAGCGTGCCCTTCCCTTCGCAGGCGCGAAGCGCGGCGCACGCTCGTACACCTCCACTTTTCGCCTCTCCCTGGTCTGCTCTCCTCGCTCCTGCTCTCCTCCCTTTCCTCCCTCGCTCCTCTCCGTAATCATCTTACTGGCGCACCTCCTCGTAGTCTCAAGGACACCCTTCTCTGAGTCGCGCGCTGGGTGCGTGTTGCCTCTCTTTCCTCCCTTCCCTTCCTCTCTCTCCCTTTCCCTTCTTTCTTCCGACCTGTAAAGACGGGAATGGGTTAGATGAGCGCCGAATATCCGCCCGTCTTTTCCTTTCTTTGGATGTATCGGCGTACTCATGCACCGGCTGGGGTGTGCGGCGGCCGGCGGGTATGTGCGTGCAGGTGAACGTCGGTTTAGGAGATCTTCCTGAGTTCCTGTCTGGGTGCGTGGATGTCCGCGACCCAACGCGATATCGGTGGAACCGGCCTCACAGCAGCAGCGCGACTTCTTATTCCTTACTCCCACCCTCCTTCCTCTTCCCGAGCGCCCCTTGCCTTTATCCCCTCCCTTGTTACTATCCACTTCCTCCTCGGTAATCACACACTGACACATATTCCTCTAGTATCCTGCTCATGAGCATTTCTTTCTCAAAGCGCGCACACTGGGTGTCCTCTGTTCCCTCTCTCTTCTGTCGACTTTGACGAAGCTTGACGGAGAAAGGCGCTAGGTGCCGATTAAGCGCCCGCGCGGCTATCCTTCTTTGCAAGGTGCACATCTCGTACTACTCGTGTACCGTCAAGCTGTGCGGCGACAGATGTGGGTACCTTTGTGCGTTGGTCGAGGATCGAAACGCGTGTTTGAGCCTTGCCGCTGAAGGGGAATGTATGCGTGCGGAGAGGGGCCGTGGCCCGGCGGAGCGGGTGGAGCAGGGTCGAGCGCGGGCGGATGTAGACCTGTCCGCGTGGTCGAGGTCGATGTGCAGAGACGGACGCTGCGCGGCGTGGAAGGGCACCCGGACGCGGCGATGTAGTCGTGTGAACGTCTGCGCGTATGATGGGCGGGGGTGGTGGCTCTGCGCTCACAGCTTATTATCAGCGCGCATCGTGGAGACTGCGCTGGATCCACGGAGGCGTATACGTTCCAGACTCGCCTCGGTGGCGGGCTTTCGAGGCGGCTGCGCGTGGGCGCGAGGATACATCCGTGTGGAGGTTTCAGCAGGTACAGGCCGTTCAGTCCACACGTGCGGGTGGATGTGTCGCGAGGGCGCTAGCAAGCGGTTTTGCCTTGTTTTACATCTGAGTGCAGAGATACAAGAACAATGGCGCAGTGCTACCTGGGGCGAGATGCAGATAACGCGACTTGGTCTGGGTGGATGCCAGGACCGAGCCCGTCTTTCTTTCTTCCCACTCTGTTTTTGTTTGAGAGGTTGCCATGGGACGCTGGGATGCGACGTGGAAGGCGAAGGTGTGGATAATTTGGGTGAAGGTACGACTCCGCTTCGACCCATCCCTCACTCCAGAGGTGGAGGGTGGATAGCCCTAAGCGAGCGTGCGGGTCCCTCCATCCTGGTGTTTCATTATTTCCGCCCATCCTTTTTTTTCTTCTTTCTTTCTCCCGAAGTCCATGTTCTATCATTATGCGCGCAGTTTTATCCCGGCTCTTGCAGATTTGGTCTGTGTTTGACCATATGGTAAAGCGGCATGGTCCTTGGCGTGTATGCATATACGCGTTGCCTGCTTGGTCTGCGCTAGCAAGATCTAGAGTTCGTGCGGTCTGAGCACTTTTAACAAGAGTTGTTAACGAGGCAGTATTTGTACATTACACGCGGGAAAAAAACCCCTCTCTCATCTATTCGGACTTGGAGTTGACACCCGAAACAGCGAGTTGCATACTGACTAGAAAACAACCAGTAGTAATAGTTTTTTCCTAGATCCTCAACCTACCTCCTTGTACAATTAAGCGTTTCTGTCCGAAGCCTTCAACCCCGCAATCAAGGATGTACTCAGATCATGGGAATTATTCACCGAGCACGCGTAATAGGGGACGTGGACGGGACAACTCACTATTTATTTGCCACCAGCTATTGGCGAGAATCACTTCTCGACGCAGATCAGGCGAAGTCGGTGCTTTCGTCGACGAGCCGCTTGTGCTCTCTATAGATAAGTCACATCCGAATTGATGCTGGAGAAGAAACGGAAAAAGAACTGTACCATACCTCACTGCCTGCGTGAATTGATGAGTGAGAAATGACTTGAAATGCACATGAAACGACCTAGATAAATTAGCTGGTTTTTCTTCAGCACTGGGTGAGTTGGCCTGCTCGCCTCTTTTCTTGCGCAGGCGATACTATATTCGTATTTGCACATCTCTTTTCACGCTTTTTTGTTATTGGCATGTCTTCTTTTTTCGCGCGCGTGCTGCATACAGAGTCAGTGGTCCATCCCGTTGGTCAGTGTCCTGAGTGAGGGTGCGATCCAAGATGCTCACAGCTGAAGTGGCCGCCACATCGATAAGTAGTCCATTTTAATAATCCCCAACCTGTCCATACCGTTAATATCTTTCGCGGAACGCATTACTCGAGATGCACTCGCTTGAATATCCTTGTCTTCTCGTCTTCTACTTTGCTCGTTCAACCGCACATCGTACATCTGGCCTTGAGTCTTTGAATGAACTAACTTGCGCTCATTACTGTTAATCTACTCAGGAGTCAGGACGCCTGCCTAGCCCGGCGTCTTTTCTTGACCTTCTGACCACGCATCACCTTTAGTGGATCAGGATGTCTGTGCTGTTTTCCAGTAAGCTGTAGGACATGTTTCATTCCATACCTTCAATTACGCGCTTTTCGTAGACCAGGCGAGTTGCAGGAGAGACCACATATGCAATAAATTAGTTTTGAGAATTCAAGGTAGTGAAACGTGGGAATAAACTTTGCCTCGTACTACATTTTAACATAGGTTGTACTGAACAAAGGCTCAGACTGGATGTGGGTGAATCCGACAGCTGCGCGAATGCTGTTATTTCTCAAATATAAGGGTTACTCGTGGGTTTGACGCGAAATGTAAAGAGCTTGTTTTTGTTCAATCCTTCGCGTTTGCTCCGGTTCCCTTTGGAATCCGCAGCGTACCTTTACCGCCTTCTGGGACATGCCCCGTCTATGCAGATGTTTGGGTGTGATCTGTGTATGGGGACTGATTACTGACCAGTGGCGTAGTGCCCGACTGCACCGCATGTCCAGCACGTAATAGACTGTGCCCTTCTTTGCGCCTCAGCTGGGTGCTTGGGGCAAGCTACGACGGTAATATTAAAAATCAGTAAATCCATCAAGTTGATCACGAACAGTTTCCCCAATGACCACGATCACCGCACTACGTGTTATTTTTGAGCGTAGTAGTAGAACAGGGATGGTGAGACTCACCAGATAGCATTTATCTCCGGTTCTCGAGTTTGGTGACGGTCCAGCTTGGCTTCCTCCGCCCAAGGGTGGGTATGTTCTCGACGGCGTCGGGGTTGAAGGGGATTGCCGCACAGGTGACGGAGCCCGCGTCGCGGAAGCTGCCACAGCCTGCCGGACTGGTGGAGGCGGAGGCGATGGTTGAGCGTTGAAATTGAGAGGCTGAAAGACAACTCACTGTTCCCAAGAGTAGGAGGGGGAGTCTGTGGCAGAGTGCCCGCAGAGGAAGACGGGGAAGCGTTGGCCGGTGAGATGGAACTGGGAGAAGCGGATGCAGCTGTGGCCCGGGCAAACGAGCTGGCGATGAGGGACGTGGGCATAGCTTGTGCGCTGTTAAACAATGATCAATAATACGAACGAATGACGGCAAGAAAGGAAGAAGAGAGAGGGAAAAGAGGGAATACGCACGTAAACAGTGACCGCGGGAAGTCAAGTTGACGGTCAGAGGTTGCGGGGACACAGACAGGCGGAGGTGTTGTAAGCGTGTTTGAGGCACCACTTGTATCAGTCACGCCAACAGGCAGAGTCGACGGCTTGGATGTCCGTGGTATGCACGATCCACTGCTCATCATGTTCAACCTGCGGTACTTGGGCATGCAGCGCCGGCGTCGCAACGTCCTCGTCAAAATGCTCCAGTGGGACTCTGACACGCATGTTTTCCGCGCCGGAATCTGCGTCTGCGTCTTCTTCTGCATCTACCCCATCTACGGCGTGTCTGTCTGGCGCCTCTTCGATTACCTGCGGCTGGGGTTGCACATGCAGGATGGGCTGGATCGTGTCGTCCATGTCATCGGGCGGGGTGAGGACGCGCACGTCTTCCATGCGGGAGTCTGCATCTGGATCTCCTCCCTTTTCAGCGGCTCTATCTTCAACCACGTCCGAGGCCGAGTCCATATCTGCAACACCTCCATCTTCGCGTCTCCATATGAGGCTTCTTCCTTGTCTCCCTGTGGTACTTGCGCTGGCAGGATGGGCGGAGACTCGTTGTCAATGTCGTCGAGCGGGGGCGAAGACGTACATCTTCCGGGTTCGAGCCCGAGTCTGCGACTGCGTCTGCCCCTCCTCCCTTTTCGGCATCCCCGTCTGCCACGTCCGGTTCGTCTGCCTGCGCCTGCGGCGGGGGTACAGGGACCTGCGTCTCTGCACCGTGAGTCATGGGGTTTGGAGTCTCGTCGTCCAAGTTGTCAAGCGGGACGCTGACGAGCACGTCTTCACGCGCGAGTCCGCGGCTGCTTCTCCTCCCTCTTCAGCGTCTCCATCGTTGTCTCCATCGTCAATCACGTCTGAGTCTACAACTGGGTCAGCTCCCTCTCCTGCATCCTTGTCCAGCGCTTCCAGGTCGTCTACCTGCGCGTGAGGCGCGGGCGCAGGGAGCGGCATCTCTGAGGCATGGAGCACCGGCGTCAGGGTCTCCTCGTCCAGGTCATCGAGCGGTGCGCGACGCGTACGTCTTCGACGGCCGAGTTTTTGTCGGAATTCTCTCCCTCTTCAGCGGATCCATCTGGCGTAACGTCTTCGTCCACCCGCCGCACCTGCGATTCCGAATCTGGCCCTTCCGCCTGCTGCTGGGTCACATGGAGGTGCGGGGTCTCGTGGCCAGAGTCGTCGAGCGGGGCGAGGACGAGTGCCTCTTCCGTGTCTGAATCTGAATCTGCGTCTGCGTTTGCGTCTCCTTTCTCTGCGGCATCTTCGCATACCGCTGATTGTTTATTTTCCTGTGCATCGGTCAGTGATGGCGAAGGCGAGGGGCGACAGAAGGCGCGGCTCCAGCGGCGTGAGGCGTGGCGCTCATTGTTGGTGGGCTCGGGGATTGCGGAGCTGTGGCGCCTCCTGGGGATAAGACATGGATGGAATTGCGCAAACGGCGGCGTCGTTTCTCCTGTGGTTGCTGGTGCTCCGGCGGCGATCTTTGGCGGGACTCTGACTGGCCCATGGCTACAAGTCACGTTTGGCGGCAATAGTCTTATCTTGTGTGTTTCTTCTATTATCTGACTGTTGCGAGCACGCTGTCTACACATGCCGAGATGATTATATTAGCCCTTGTTTTTGGTTGACAGAAATGCCACTCACCGTCGTACTGTCTCCCTGACAAGCACGCTCCTCAAGACACATTACATACGTACCTTGTTCCACCGCCTCGAATCCTCAACACCGACGTCTATTCTTCCCTGAGGCTGCAGCAAACATGGCAACCCCCAAATACGAGAGTGCAGTACAAGCGGAATGAGTGTGGTACTGTCGTCCCTCAGCCCTACCTCTCATGTTTCTATCGTGTAATCCGGCGTGGCGGAGGGAAGAGAAATGGGGCTAAGTTCGATGAAACAAAATTATGTCGTAAGAGGACGTCGGCCATCAATCGGATCCATGCCCATCAATACAGCTTGGCGTTTCCCTCACCAGCGACCGCTGTACTAGGGCATCAAACTGTCCCGTAAAATTACGGAACCACGGGGAGTAAAAACGTGGGATTCCATTCTGCGCACTGGCAGGTTCTCCGAGGCGCAAAATCCCACATGCATGGCGTTCATCTGACTAGGCCAAATCGGCATGGCGGGTGCGCTTCTTTCTGTGTCTGTTTCTTTTTTTTACTTGGGTGGGATTTCCGTTTCAACCCGGCTCTCTGGCTCTCTTGTCCTTGTGTGAGGACGAGAGGTATTCGGTCGTCGAGCGTGCGCGTGCTGGGGATGTGCCGCGGCGTCGAGCGCCGGCGCCCGCTGTCCAATCCCCAATCCTCCGCGATGCGTGAAGCCGGGGAGGATTGCCAGCGTATGGTTTCTGTTTCTTTTTTCTCCTGATTTTCCTTCGGCTCTCTCAAAGAAAAGTAAAAACACGTTTTTATTGGTCTGGTTAGGGAGACTAGAAGACGCTTCGCCCTTGGGGCTCCGCCGATTCGATCCCGGTTTCTATCCACCTGTCATTTCTCCTCAATTTATGTAACTTTCCGGTAACTTTGAGGCAAAAAAAAGGCTCTTTCCCAGATTTCCACCCTATATACGGTATCGTCGTGACTGGGCACGAAAACAGCTCAGAGCTAATTATTCAGACACTCTTCCCAATCTCTTCCTTGGCGTTGTCCTTTATGACCCTAGACGTTGTCGGCGCTGTTCTAGAGAAGCTTCCCTTTAACAGTTCAATCCACTTTTCTCGGCGCTGCTGTCGACCCTCGTCCATCACATTTAGTTCATTCCCACTGATCATTGGATGCCGTGCCGAATTCAATATTTTTTGGCAGAGCCAACCATAAGCTGTCTCAAGCACTCAATAACCTGCAAACGAGGTGAATGCGAGAAAATTTTGAAAGAACTGATCGACAAGAATATATAGTGGAGTGATATTTGTCCATGATTGGCTGCTTACTTGGACGCGTTTGGTCATGTGATAGTGTTCAAGCGTTCAGTAGGGAGATTCAATGACTTGGGATTGGGCCTCTTCGAGGCGGGTGCTGAACCTTTAGGTATGGGGTAAACACTACGTCAACATTCTTACAAAATACACACTATACCAGCTTTTTAGCCCGAGGTTCAACAAATTATTTCTCAATTTGAAGAGCTTGAAACCATTACATTGGATATGCACAACATCACAATACTACCATTCTCTACTGCAATGAACATGTTATCTGTGCAAGTGGATAAGCAATTGAGAAGTATACGGGTTCAGTGCCCGAAAATTAGCAGAATTCCCAATGGAACTTCATATCCACAAAAGATGAGGGCTTCCACCTGGGGCATGATCCCTGCTTTACGACCATTTAATCTGTTGCACCGACCTGTTTTCTAGAGGTCAAGCCATTGGCCAGGACTAGTGAGAGTCACAAACAAATGGGGCATTTTATTTTGTAAGCAGCCGTTGTATCCTAATTGATAAGGCAAAAGCCGTCCGTTTGAGTGAGAATTATGCAAAAAGTCTTGTCAAGTTGTCCTGTCCCCCTTCTAAGTATAAGCATGACGACACAAAGATCAAGTCCAATAATAATAACCCTTGAGGGAAACCGGAGTTCTGAGCAGGTAAACCATTCAATGGATGCTAATGGTCCAGTTTTGCCAGAAAAATTAGGGGGGAGACTTAAAAAATAATGCTGTTGACCAGTGCAGCCCTGAGACCTGAATTGAATTTTTGTTTTAACCCACTGTCAGAACCTCTACAAGTTCAGGTCACAAAGTTGAACCAGTAACCCAGTTACCAGTCCAAGGCAGACACCAGGTCAGAAGCCAGAGAAGCGGTCACAGAAAATTGTTCAAGAACATAGACACATGTTGCGAACATCGCATGGCCCAGAGGCTTAGGTCAATCACTCATTCCAGAGAAACACGGCAGGTTCAAGTTGTGCAGCATGGCCATTGAACCCAGTGGATGCAGCACATCACAGTAGCCAGAGGACACGGAGGAGGGAGCAATACAGCATTCGAGGTACTGTTCGACTGCAAGTTCAAGTTCAATCTTTACCCGAGAAGGCCACGCCGTATTTACGGTCTTGGCAAGCTGATCTGGATTTGAGTCTGAGTTCGGCCCAAATTCACCTTGTTTTGGCCTTGAGAAGCTTGTGAGAAAGATAGAAGGAAGTGATGTGTGAAAAGGCTGCGAGAAGCAGAAATGTGCTTACAACTTGGTCGAAGTAGATGCATGACCCCGGCCCGGTCTCGAGATCACCGATAGGGCATGCTCGGCAAGGGGTTTGCCCTGCTGCATTGGTGCGGCCGGTAACTTGCGAGTTGCTGGGGAACTGATAACGCTGTGGCAGGCTCTCGGCATCATCGGCATGCTCACTTTTGGCTGATTTTGTGAGCCCGTCTTTTACGCGTAAACGGCCGGTTACGGGAACCCGTAAACGGTTTCGCCCGTATCGTCACCGTGGCATTAGAGGTTGAATCAACCTCACCGACGGTACGGGGGCGTAACCGTTTTTACAGCCCGTTCCGTAATTTTACGGCCGTGGAAAGTCCACCTTTCTGCCTCCCATTTAACAGGCCGGAGAGTTTCCTGTTTTAGGTGTGTGTGGCATCGAATTTGGTCACATCGGCGCTCTTTCAAGAGTAACAACGAGAAGAATGGGAATGGGACTCATCCATTCGTCGGCTAACCTCGCTTAGCTCGCTTAGACTCGTTGATAATGGGACTGGTCCGCGAGATGATGGGACTGGTCCCCGAGAATGTGACTCGGACATCAATTGGTTTAAACCCGACCCGCCGGCACCACGCAGTGGGCCCCACGGCGAGCGGAAGCCCCACGCGGTGGGCCAAGCGGTGAGCGCCCAGGGGGGTCCGCGGGGGTCTCCCCCGCGCTAGATTAATCTTCTACGGCGAGAAATTGCGAAAGAGTGGCGAAAAATAAGAAATAGCATGTAATAAAATACTCGGATGTGCCGTCAGGCAAAGGAAGGGGGTCTGGGGGGAGCACCGTTCCCCCCAGCAGTAGATATAGTCGAAACACGGGCTAAAATACAGCTGTATACACCGAGAACCAAGAATCGGCTGTGCGATGCCGATAATGATGAATTGATGGCAGTGATCAAATTTGACGAGTCCCATTCCCATAACAACTATAGCGCGCTGTCACGGCAGAGTCCACTAACTGGTGGGTGTATCTACACAACACAACTCGAAGTTCAGTATAAACATGTATCCAATCTCGAGGCTCTGTCGCAAAACAAATATTGATGTGCCCGAAACATATTCATGCGAGGTCTGATAGATCATCTACATTCAAACAATCTGTCTCCACCTCTTGAGTACCAAATGCATTACCTTCGAGAATTCTGTATGATTCTGCAATCAGCAGAGATACCTGTGGATGCAATCGGAAATGATCAGGAATATCAATGGAGTAACCTATTTTTGTGTGGTGGGACGCACTCGGTAATCCACATGTTTTTTTGTGCCGTTACTGCGACCACCTTTAACGGTGTCCAGCCTCGTGAGAGAGGCTCTCATGGCCAGATTGGAGCCATTTGGGAAGAACCCGGCTTCTGTCCATCTCAAGATCCTGGCTTTGACCGAAATCTGAACCGTAAATATGGGTCACCCATCCGAACAAGATTCGAAGTAGCTCACAATCAAATCCTCGATCACGGCTCACCCAGTGATGACTACTCCTTCAGTTTTAACAGAGGGCTAAATTCTGGGTCAGTTGTGGTTAGAATACTTGAAAAAAATTCACTCTGTCACCTGAATCTACAGTCTCAACAGCACGAAGAAGCATGGTTTGTTTTTTGAAGAGATCCTTGACTTCTTCAGTGCAGCCCACGGGGAGGCTTAACCAAATGTTTACACCCCGGCCATCCTGCCTTAATACGAGTTCAGTAAGTTAGTGGCAAGACAGAATTGAGCCTACTGTTAACTCCTGCCCAACAACTGTCCCGATTACTACTCCTCTGAACAGGGGGCTATACCTTTTTCCTGGAATCTCCGACGGGAGAACTGAGTGCCGGCTTTTAGAGCTATAATAGCCACCGCCATTCAGGGTCATGTCGCGAGTGGCAGTAAGGGATAGCTAGACAAGCCGAAGGCCGTGCTCTTGTCGGACAAAATGTCCTTGACATACTGGTTATGGCGCATCCTGGAGAGAGTAACGAGATCACCCATTAATGACAGGTAAATATGATTGCGGCTGTAGCCACTGTATGTATTCTTGAGCGGGGCTGTGCCGGGTAAACGTACACACGGCTCCAAAAAAAAATGTTGGAAATTCTCAACTAAATCCCGTTTTTTTAGCCATGGGCACCATTGTAGGGCAGTATGATCTCAAAGCAGACAATTCCAGATTGCGTTGAGTTTTTTTTTCCGACTGAAAAAGTCCACTTTTTTCCCCAGGCATAACCGCTTCAAGCATGACCTCAAATGTTTTCGTAGAGCAGAAGTACCGTTTGAGGTAGAGAACTCCACCTTGTGCATTTCAAGAACACGTCGGAGAGGCCGCTTAGATAGTGTCTTGGCCACACTTGCAAGGATATGGATTTGAGATAACTCTAAATCTACCGACATAGATGCCATACTGGGCATATCCAGATCACCGTTGTGTGCTTGCGACAAAGTCGAAAGTGACGCGCAGCCTAGATGCCGATAGCTAGATCTATGAAGTCCACATGAACCACCACCAAGATGTGCAGCCATAATATTACGACATTCAGTAGCCTTCTTCGAATTCAAATCAATACCATGCAGGGCACCAAGAAACAAGAACAGGTTTAGCCAAACCATCTATCCCGTCAAAATACGGAACGCAAAGGACGAGCAACATAGTGGTTTGTCAGCAATGTTCCCGTTCTGTGGAAAGCCTAGTTAACACATCATAGCCGGGGACTCCGAACATTTCTGAGAGCACAGAAATCTGCTCCTCAGAGAGATGAGAAGGGACAGAAGGATACTGTAGGCAGTGTAACTCATGTGATGAACGGATATAAATTTTGCGCCTGCAGATTTACAGCCCTCATAAAAGCCTGCATCCCACTCGGCAGAACAGATGCACACATGCCAGATAACAAATGAAACATCAATGCTAGTCGACATCCAGCAGCTGACAATCCTTGGGAGGGAATGCCGTGAAGGGATAGATGGGTGCGAAGAGAATAATCATTGCCGCCGAAAAAATTCTGAAGGGGCTCGGGAGCCAAAAATAAGGTATCCGAACAAACATCGGAACAGATCGGTCCAGACATAGTGTACTGATCTGAAGGCTCCGCGACGGAGGTGGGGCAGAAGTAGATGCGGAACAAACAAGTTATATTGAAGTGGGACATAATTATTATAATTGTGCGCGCACGCAGATTGGGATTGGATATTATTATGGTACAGCACGCGCGCAGACCTAGAATCACGCGCACACGCGGACAGGGGTACAGAAGTACTGGGATCTAAGGTCAAAGATCAGGAAGGGTTCGAGAACGACGAGGTAATCAACTTACAGTGATACAGTGAGATCTGTTGATATTAGCCGGATTCAAGGGTTCGGAACCTGGTGGGGTTCGGCCGGTGAGGTGATATCCTAGAAACATTATGATCACTGACCGTTGATGTTGTCACGAAGAGGGACAGGCTGCCATCGTTCAGACATTGCAAGCGGCTCGGATGAACCAGCTGAACACAGCCATTGAAAAAAGAGGTCGAAGAGGTGAATACAACAACATACCACGAGGATCCAATGCATGCAAATGGTCAAAAACATTGGAGGACGGTGGGCCCAGGCCAATGAGCCATTCCCGAACACCCGTTTTCCGGTCCAGGGCCATATACACATCCGTAGCAAGGACATGAGAGACAGAGCAAGCTAGTTCCATAGTGAAGCTGCCATGAGGACCCCCATCAATAGTAAAGGCAAGGCGCTGCGCTTGACGTTCCTGAGAAAGACGGGATGGGAAGCGAGCCCGGAGAAAATCGAAGGACACAACGGTAACATCGGAAGTGAAAGAGATCGAGACACTGGAGATGTAAACACCGCCAACAAGAACAGACATCGAAAGCACCAGATAGAAGAAGTACGAAGCTGAAAGATTTTTAAAGGCCGATGACAAACGGAGCCAAAGAGAAGCACGTGTGACTGACCAGTTAACGCAATACTCGGCATTCCGGAGAAATGTTGGTGACAATGGAGAAATGAACGACGCATATCAATTCATCATTTTCAGTTGGGTGGACAAGATCAAGGCATCAATCAAATTTGAGTGATTTCAATCATTACACTCAAAAATTATTGATAGGGCGCTATAGGACCCACTACCTAAAGTTAGTGGGCATAACAACTATAGCGCGCTGTCGCGGCAGAGCCCATTAACCGGTAGGTGTATCTACAATTTCAATATACACATGGGATAATTCCATGGCAGAAAACGTTTTCGCCGCTCTCCCGCCGCTCTGAGGGTCAGACAGGGTGCACGCGATTAAATTCATTCATCGAATTCACATCGTGTGGTATTCCAATATAATTTTTTCCCCCGCAGTTTCATGTGCTCTATGGCAGCTTGCGAAGTTCATTGGGAGAGGTGTGTCCTACATTGGTAACGACTACAGAATCAAACGGGATCGGAGCTGTTGAAGGGGGTTCAAAATATCAGAGAGTATCGGAAGATTTGCGGGCGGTGCATTGTCTGATTGTGATTATAAAATCGGATCTAATACGTAGGAGGAAGTCAAAGCTCTGATTCCACCAGTAGGAACAATATGTTGAATGTGGAAGAGGAAAATTGTCTCGTCTGGTTGTCCATCAAATACACTGGCATTAATCTCGATGTCTTTGTAAAGTGCATTCAACACCTTTTCCCTGCGAACAGTCAAGGGTTTAGCTTTCTTTTGAAGCCACTCTGAGGTTGGTAGATTGAATCCAACAAAAATAACACAAATCGGTGTAATGACTTCGTCTATGAATGGAGGAAGAATCTTCGCAATTGCCGAAGGCTGCTGTGGATATACAATTACATGACTGCGTATTCCACGCTGCATTATTGGAGAGGAATAATCGTCTTCCTGCTTCGGCTGAATGATCCAGCATTTTGCCTGACATCTAGAAATAATGGCCTCCTCTATCACAGTGAGTTCCTGCAGTTCTGAAGGGACAGGATTGGCAAGAGAAAGCCTAGGAATTTTTCCCTGTTTGAGGGAGGGAGAACAAGTTTTACAGGCAAGAAGCACAGTTTCTCCTTCATCGTCAGATCCAATGCCATCGGGATCAAACAGAACACCTTAAAATTCTCCATCAGAGTCAAAATTCCTAGGTTCATCGCATGGCAGAGTTGGAGGCACATAGTTGGGGGCCAGCCAAGGAAGAGGAGCAGCAGCACGATCGCTTTCATATTCAAGCTCCTTGCCTTCAATGCATGCCTGCTCTGAAGGCTGACCAACCGCATTGACACCAACGTCTTCATCAACATCCATTATATCTACGACAGTCAAAGACTGGCCCGGAAGATATTCACTGCTGCATTCATCGTTGTTCGTGTCCACATCGATATCATCGTCCGATTCGGAGTCAGAGTCCAATTCACCGTGCTTAAGAACATCATAATCCGGCTGCCGCAACAGCCCGAGATTGAAGAAGTCCTTGATTCTCATACGCTTCTAATCTTTCATGGACATCTTTCCTGAGCAACTTCCACATACAAAAGTGCCCAGTGATTCCGCTGATATAGCACTGTTAAATGCTGATACCAATGCACGTTTTTTAATATCGGGCACCAAAGTCGGCCAATCCGATCTCAAAGCAGACAATTCTTGGTCTCGCCGGGTTTTACGCTCATGCCGAGAATCCAACTTCTTGCCAAGGCGTAATCATTTCAAATATAGCCTCAAATGTTTTCTGAGTGCGGCAGTACCATCTGAAAGAGAAAAATCAATCTTATTCATTTGGAGAACCCGTCGGAGCGGACGCTTTGACAACGTGTTGATTACACTGGCCAGTATATTGATTTGGGCCAGCTATAAATTCAAAGTCACAGAGGCACCAAGATCCATAGCAGGAATGTTATGCAGTTCGATATTGTGCGCATCTGAGAGAGCCAAAAGCGAAGCACAACCGAGATGTCGAAAACCGGATCGATGGAGTCCACAGGAGCTACTGCTCAAATGTGCAGCCAGTATATTTCTACATTCCGGAACTTTCCGTGAGTTCAAGTCAATTCTATGTAATGCACCCAGAGAAGTAAGAGTAGGCCGAGTAAAGTTTCTACATGGTCGAAGTCAGAATGCAATGGATGGGCTACAGAGTGATTTTCCAATAGATCAGCACGTCTGGTGTAAAGTATATGTTGCAGATCACAGGCAGGTGCCTCAACATATCAGACAACACGGAAATGTGTCGCTCAGAAAGCCTAGATGCAGAGAGTAGGATACTGTAAGCTGTGTAACTTATATTGTGAACCGATATAAATTGCGCGCCAATGGACTTGCAGCCTCCATGAGGAAGAGCCGGACTTCCACTGGGTAAAACAGAAGTGCAGTTGGGAATCATGCGCGTACGCAGATTGGGATTGGGAATCGTGCGCGTAAACAGATTGGCCATGCACGTACACAGATCGGGTATCGTGTGCGCACACGGACTCAGAACCTGAGACAAAATTGTAAGCAAGCCACTGCGTTCCCACCCGTCCTAGACTCGGCTGAGACTAGGCGCTGTAGTTGTGCCAGATGGAGTTAGGTCGGTGTAGGGGTCCCTACACAGCCCCCCATCTAGGCGACTACACGTAATGTCCGTCTGGCTTTA
>JARJLF010003054.1:0-23552 GCA_029378395.1 Mycena leptocephala | reverse complement strand
TGACGATGATCGTCATGAGCACATCGCGCCTTTCAATCGTCTCTCCCTCTCATCGTAGTCCCACTAGCTTCGCATGCCCGGTGTCTTCAAATTACACAGGCAATACTCCGGCCCCTCGGGCAGGCCCTCAGCTATACTCCCGGTGATTATTTAGATTACCGCCTGATCTGGTCTTGTCGGTGTCTCACTTCGTGCCACATCAGTATCATCTTGTACATGGGCGTTTTACCCTGCCCTCATCATCCGGCATCGCACTCTCGGCGTCTTTCTCATTACTCCGGCGGCGCTTTATCTTGAACAAGTCGTAGTGATTAAGACAAGGTTTTCTTAATGAGTGAGGAGCGGGCTCACTCCATCGTCCGCTCTCGTCGATCTAGAGCTAATCCTGATTTAATTTAAATGCCCTCGGTACGGGAACTCGTAATACTCATGATATTCATTTTCACTCTCCGGCTGGCGCTACCTATCTCTTCCAGGCTTGAGAGCGAACACGATTGGCGCTGGCATCTCATCTTATGCATCTCCTCGCTTGAGGCAAGCTTGAGGGCTGGATGATTATATATTTTCATCGGCACTGGACGTCTGGGTGATAATGCTCTATCTGCGCCAGTCGTTTCTGCTTAGCAGCTTGATTGTTTCTTTTCTGCGTGAGATTCGATGCAGAACCCCAGACTTTAATCCCTGGCTGTCGTTGTTAGACGCGTCGTATGGGGTGAGTAAAGCTGCGAGAAAGGTGGAAACGCGAGAAGACGCGACGCTGTCGTTTGTAATGGGCGTGGGAAAGCCTTCAAACTCCGATGACTTGTAATAACACGGCCAGCGAGCACAGCATTAACCTTTTCAACAGACTACAACATGCGAGGCACGAGCACCAAAAGTGTTGTAGTGTCTGTCTATGAGAGACCACTGGTTACCCTATGTATACTCTTACTCTGAAGATATTTTGACGGCCCACAACCCCAGATTTTTTCCTCCGGGGACAGCTCATGAATTACCGAGTAATATGCCCTTGACTAGGAAAGTCATTGGCGGCCACCGATGGCCACCACTGGTTACCGGTGGCCGTTGGCGGACGCTGATGGGCAGTGTTGTGCATTGTAGTCTGACAGATTCCGGTAATCACCACCGGAGACCACTATGTTTACATCCACTGGATTCCACCGCAGACTGTGCAATATGTTCCAGGACCATATGGCCCATCCAGGTAAGGAAAATACACTATGTTGGCGCCGTTTTTTGGTGTGCTTTCAACACTGAGCAGCTGAATTCCTGGCTCAATGGCTTCGAGTCACAGCTGTGGCAGATTTCAGACACAAAACTCTTCACTCACGTTGTAGTAATTAGTAATTATTTATGCGGAAAGGGGGTATTTGGAAAAGGGATTGAGCCTCACAGCGGAATTCTGGGTAATGGTGCTCACCATCCTCCTCCCTTCCACCATGAACCCATGCTCCTTCCTCCAAACACGAAGGTCGGTGCCGGCATAACAATCCACGCATTCTGCGATGTGTACGATCTTGATCTGTCCATCCGCAACAAGTTCCACGCGCACGGATTCAAGAATGCAGATGTATTTTATCTTGTGAAGCTCTCAGAATTGAAGGAGATGGAATTCAAGGTGGGGGAAATAGCTGAGCTTCAAAATGCCGTGCGTCAATGGGCTGTTTCGTTATAACTGACTACTTTAGTATTGTCCTTTTGTTGAATTCTTGATAGACGAAAATCATTGTACTAGAAATACAAATCATTCGCATGTAACTCGATACTCTTGAAATAACCCGCATGCATGAAATAGCCTTCTGCGTCTTGCGGTGTGATTATTTCCATCGCAATTTTCATATCAAAGATTAGTGATGCACCTGTGGAGGCAGAAAAAATATCGGAACGACGATGAATGAAGGCCTTGATCTTGGAGAATGCTTCTTCAATCGGATTGAAATCAGGGGAATACGGGGGCAAGTATTCGATTCGGATACCTGGCGACAAGTTAGCAAACAGTTTACAAGCAAATCAATTACACACACCAAAACGTTCGGCAAGCTCCAGGATCTCCGCACCGTGATGAATTCGCGCGTTGTCCATCACAAGGAAAGACAGCGGACCCAGGAACGGGGTTGTGAGCGGCATCCTTAAAAAGTGAGAGACAAAACAATGCAAGGAAAACAGTACTGACGACCTCATGCTCTATGAATTCAAGATAATCTACCCGCTTCATTGATCCTTCGACGACTTTGTTGGCCATCATACCGTCGACCGTCAGCAGCCCAGTTCCCGTGAGACGGGTTCCGCGAACAAGTTTCTCCCTTTTCCGTGCTCGCCTCCCCTTCTTGGCTCCCATAATTTCGACTGTATGTTCGGTCATTCTTCGAGGTCTTGTCGAGAAAGCCAAGGTAATGTGCTGGATATTCGGTCATGCGACGGACGAAATCCATGCGGAATTTCTCGTTTCGTTCGGCAGCAATCTTCTTGAGCTTCTTTCGGGAGGCGCCGAGACGTTGCAGTTCACGGAAGATGGTAGTGAAGTGGACAGAGATGTAGTGATTCGTCTTTAGAAGGTTCAAGAGCTCGTCGAGAAACCAATCGGCTCGAAGATTGACAAGACGCAAAATATAATCAACATCTAGACTGGTTACGAGTCTGATCAACATCATCCCGATGGAGAAGGCAGCGGCCCGATTGACCACTCTTAGGTTTCTCTACCCATCCGGTCTCCCTCCACAGCTTCCGAGTCCGCCAGAAAGTCGATTCGCAAAATCCCACTATCTCAAGAAGGTCGGAGAGCGGCAGGATATCACGTTCGAAGAGGTTCGTGGCGGCCAGCTTGACCTGCCAGTGTATGGTGCGACCAGGCATGATTGGCAAGGGTGATATAGATACAACGAAGTGTGAGTTGAGCGCGAGCAAGAGCAGGGCAAGACAAAGAAGCGAAGAGGACCCGCGCGCTGTTTGCGTGTATGTTGCAGTACCGTCCGAGTCCCCGGGAATCAGCGGATCATCATCGAGACAACGGTTTTCGGCTCTCCAAGCTCGCCTACGCATACATAGACATACAAAAATGAGTTCTACATGGGCAAAAATCTCGGAAATCGGATCAGGGGGAGCGAAATGAGGCTACAGTGGCGAGAGATCAAAAGTCTGTTTTCGTTTTTTTTTTTATGGCGACTGTCATCAGTTGTACAAACAGCTGTAATAATATATGATGTCGTATCATATTAATGGATAGCATTAAGCACAGTACTGTCCTTCATTAAGCTCTTCAAGTCGTGCCTCCCCCCCGATCTCCGACCGGAACATTCAGCTCTGCGAGTCGCTGAAGTCGGGTCTCATGCTTCTCCACAATCAGTGACACTTCGGAGTTTCACATCAATTTTGGAGATCTCCTGTGTCTGGGAGGACCTTTCGTATAGTGGGCGTGCTTTTTGCAGTAAATCAACAGCATTTCTGATCTCCCCACGGCGTTCAAATATAGCAGCTATGCGGGCCATGCAATCTGCTCTGTCCCGGTGAACATCCATGAATGTGAATGCATCTAATGCAGCCGAAAACAGACTGAGGGAGGTGTCATCGTCATCTTTAACAAGGAGGTCCCCGATACATCGCAGTGCCTTCACAATTGCTCCCCTGCTCTTGGTGGTCATTCCATAGGCAAGCAATATGATTACCCATCTCCATGTTGCTCTGTAACTCTGGATGCCATACTGGATATCTGCCAGTCTTTTAAGCACCAGCTCAATACCCTCAGCATCCTGTGACTGCTGGTATGACAGCAGGCAGGTCTCAAACTCTCGTGCCACAGAGATCTTCCCTTGGAGGAGGTGTAGATCGGCTGTAAGACGGTCACAGTGAATGAGACCTGCAGGCCATAGTACGAAGGTGTTGCACTGGAGACGTGCAGCTTCTATGTGATGGCTAATATCCTCCAGTGCACCTCCCGTTTCAATCGCCACCTCAGCAAGCATGAGTTGACAGACCACAGTGTCGGTGACTGGGGTTTTAAGGGAGGTCCAATAGGCCATGTTTTGTAGCAGGAGGTCCTGGGCCTCCTGGTATTCTGTTTTTGCAAGGTGTACAGATGCCAGGTTTTCTTTGCATGCTTCCTCCGTCTCTGGTAGACCTAGTCTGTAGGCCGCTTTTGCCAATGCTCCGGCACAACGGAAATTTCCCAGACCAGACTGACTCCAACATTCAGCTCTGATCGCCCTTGTCTGTCCCCAGGTGTCACCGACCAACTCGCTGATCTGACTGGCCTTGCGAGCGACATCTATGGCACGTAAATGTTCTCCTAACCCCGTCAATAGGAAACTTGTCAGCTCAAGGAGGCGGCGGTATACTGGGCTGGTGTTTTCGTGTGCTTGAAACAGGACAAATTCGCACCAGTGGAGTGCTTGTCGAAGATCATTTTGACGATAATTGAAGAATGCCAGATAATAAAACCAGTGGTCTGTGCAGATGATGGTCAGTGAGGTCGATGCCCGGGAAGACAGCTTACCAGCTTACATTTTTCTTCATCAATTGCATCTTTGAAATAGGTGTTTCCCACTTCAATGCATTCCATCACATCCACAGTCGTAGGCGTTGAACTGGATGACCGTAGCATCTCCTGAAGAAATGTGCCATGCTTCCCAGTGGAAGGAAGTTGTGTTACTATTGGCCATGCTTTTTCCATGAGGTCATGACAAGTGAGTCCTGGTGCTAAAAGACGCAGGCATCTGTTGAGATATGCGATACTGTTGATAGATGTCTCCAAGTCCGGTGGACAATGCTCCAACGCATCAGAAAGAATATTATGGCAGTTTCCGGCAATGTCCCTAACTTGACCGAGATTTTCCGGGTTACCAGTTAAATGGCGGCCAGTAAGACTGAGGACTTCATGCAAATACTGCCGAAGAGCATACTTCATGTTCGATGATGGTGGATGCACCCTCTGAATGTATTGCCCAACTGGAACCAGACATTTAAGACGCCTTGTGTTGTCCACATATGCAAGGGACACCTGTATCAGAGTGGACTTGCACGTCAGAATATTTTCCAGGGGCAGTTTGCTCTGAATGAGGTCCGCATCGGAGAGACCATCAGGTAACAGCGAGAGGAGACTCAGCAACTCCTTTGCACCATAGGTCATTCGCGGGCAGGAATGAGACAGCATTATTGAGATGTCCAAACTGGATCTTTGGTCGTAGCCATCAGAGAGAAGATGGGTGTTCTCCTCCTTCCAACGGGACAGTGTTTTATCACAGCCCTCATATCCCACCAGGTTGGCCATGAGACTGACTGCCAGTGGAAGATTGCCGGTGATATCCAGCAGCTGCTGGATTTTACTTTGCTCGTGGCCATCTTCCGCAATATCCACAAACACCCGCCGCGCTGCGGCATCAGACAGTGGTGTCAATAGCTGAGGAAAGGGTCGAGTCCATTTAGTTTTTCTCGGATGCTCAGCTCCCCGCATTGTGATCTCAAATTAATGTGAGTCTCTGCGGGTGTAGTGGATATCATCATAAACTCACTATCACTGCCAGCTGAGGCACATCTGTTAACTGGGATAGGAGTTCCTCCGCACCTGAGCGGGAAGCGGTTGCTTCCCAGATTGTTTCAAAATTGTCCAGTACCAGAAGGGATGGGTTACTGCAGGAAAAATAGTGCAGAATTTGCTGCAAGCCCTTGTTACTCTCAAACCCAATATGAGATGAGATGGTCGAGATCAAGTCTGAGGAGGTGGAACTTGAGTGGCAGGGAACAAAGTATCTCTGAGAATATTTTCAACCACATCTTCATGATGAAGAACTGCCTGCGCCAGGCTCGTTTCCCGATTCCACCTGGACCTAGGATTGCAATCCGTGGGGAATCCTGGGTCAGAAGCCAACGACTGCTTGAAGTTCGATGTCTCGGCCATGAAATATCGATGGTGCGGTGGTAACAGTGAGATAGATGGTGAACTGTGTTGTACTCATTAGCAACATTTGATTCGTGTAGGAGAAGGATGTGCCTCCCAGTGGTTCCAGAAAGTGTACCAGACACCTGTAAAATAGATTATTGGGATCCTCACAAGTGAATTCATTACACCTGCCTCCGATGCAGAGTCAGAGTGTGCAATATTCGGTGAGTGGCCAGGAAATCCATCAGTGCCTTGTGATTCTCGTTGGCATCCAGCTGCATTTGGAACATTGCGGATACTGCGATATGCGTGTTTGTAGCTGAAGGCTATCAATCCCCCACCATATCAGTCAGATAAATTCTCACCCGGAATGTAGCCAATGTTTTATGCAGCTCCGCCTTGCATGTTTTGACTTGGACCTCAAGATTGAGCAGTCGCTTGAGTCTTCCCCTTGTTTTGCTTTCAATATAAATGTATTTTTCCAGGGTTCTGGAATGTGTCATTGAAATCAGACATAGAGCTTCTGGTAAAACATACTCAGTAAAGTTCACGACATCGGAAAGGAGCGCCGGGGGAACAACACCCTGGTGGTTTCATACAACACGATGATGGTGGTCAAAATCTCATGTATTTGTTCCGCGATCTGTGTATATCCCTCCTTGGATGACTTCAGAGACTTCCACAAGTGCATAAGTCCACAGTCACGGTACACCAGTGTCAATTTCTACTTACTTTCATGACCTCGACGATTACTAGGGTCTTTGTTGCCGCCCCTCCCAGGAATGGAACCTTCTCAGCGGTGGAAATATCTCGCATCGTCATTGCGGCAATGATGATAAATTCCAGAATATTTTGCAGTGGTGTTGTTGCTGGCATGATGTGTGCGACGTGAAATGATCCGAGCCCGGGGGGGCTCGCATTTATACATATGTATTCATCTTTTTACGATGCTGTGTCGTGCCATATCTTTACCGCACTCTGATACATGCGCACCGGCACTATCCGAATTCCGGGCCATCTTAAATTAATAACGGTTACCGAAGGTTTCGGGTTGTGAATCGGGTGAGGGCGAAATGAGAGCCCGAACCTTCATATCAGCCCATCCGGATCCCATCAATCTACTATATCGGGTAAATCAGTGAATATCGGGTGGGCCGATATAGGAATATCCGGGTCATATTCGGGTTGGCCCATTCACAATCCGCAACTTTCGGTAGCCGTTATTAATTTGAGTTGGCCCGGAATTCGAATATTCCCGGTGTGATGTAACATTAGATGCGTGATTCTGGGAACCGGTGTTCCTAAGAAGTCGGCGCAAGAAGCACCCGCAGAGATGCGTCTGGTGCCATGAGTTGATGACATCTACATTTGTACTGTGGGCAATCTGGCCAGAGAAAAAATTCGACGAGTGAACCCTCGGATTGACTCTTTTCGGGGTACATCGAATGATCATGCACGAGAGCGGCTTTTAATCATATGGCATGGCAAATCTTGGCGAACTAAAATTATGGATCTTACCTAGGACCACCGTATTCAGCCGCCTCCGGTATGCAATTTGAAACCCAAATTATCGAATTGACATGAACCTGGTCTGAAATTGAGGCTGAACCCAAGAGTTCAATTGCAACTGATATCCGCGCAACATTCACCTTTAGCCTCACATGCACCAAGGCTGATTGCAACACTACATACCAGATTGTGAGCCATGCGAGCTGAAACTGGTATCAGAACTGTACCCGAAACCTAACTTAATATAGATCCGCCACCTGCGCCCTTCGATTCGAAAGAGAAGACATGATTTGAGACGCCGCCCACCATAACCTACCTACCTCAAGTGTATTCGAAGATTCTGTCCTCAGACCTTTCTTTTCGCGCCGTTGGGAGTACGACACAGACACTGCATTGAGACCCCCGGTAGACATACCCCTTGATACTGGTCTCTACCCTGGGGGGCTACATCCGAGTACCTCGGCGTAGACACGGCCCATGCCGATTCCACTGGCGTCTGCTGTACGGGCCACAGACAAACCCGTGCTTACTTCAGTTTACCCATATTTCCTTCGCCTCGTGGCAGGTAACAACTGATCCGGAGGAACAACGACTTTATGGGGAAAACACGTGTCTACGGCAGCTGTCAAACTCGCTAAGTTCCAGCCCCGGTGCACGTGATCGCGTTTAAGGCCTGCCGGCGTGATGCGGTGATTCCTGGTACCGACTTAGGAACCAGGTCTGAAACCCGTAATGTAAAATCCCCGTCAGACAAAATTATGAAGGATAAATCCTTTTATAGAAGACAGTGCACAAAATCGAGAGCGCGCTGGCAGGCGCGCCTCCATCGATCAAACGGTATGTGCAGATATAAACTCATTTAATCTTGCTTGTACCTCACACGAATAATAGCATGGTCAGCTGTTCATTAGACAGGATGCGCAAAAGCCGCATGGGCTGCATGCGGCTTCATGTGGCTTTTGAACATTGTGCAAAGCCGCACCCAAAACAAAAGATTTGGGGCCTCAATAACATATATTTCACTAGAATACATGTAAAACAAGTGTATAGTAGACTGTCATGTATTGAGGCTGTCCGGGTAGAGCACCAACGGTGTATTAGATGAGCCAACAATTCAGTGGCTAACAGGTTTCCCGAGCTCTCCTCGCAGACGAATTCCACAGTATTGAAGATTCAGGTGTTTCAGGCGTCGAACAGAAGTTTGGAGATGTAATGATGGTGCTTAACTCAAAATAAACACTAACTCTGCTGCGGCTTTGCACAAGAGCCAAGAGCCGCATGCGGCTCGTGCGCATCCTGTCTATTAATTCAAGGACAACATCACACTCCTGCTGAAAGCAACTTTCCTCCCTCCAGTGGAAAGAGTTCAAGAACAATTCTCAAACCAGGTCTGGCATCTGCTGGCTCCATGTGCGCTGATCGACGCTTGCACGCACGCGCAAGCGGTGACCGAGGGAATCTTTGAGCCATTTTCAAGTTCCTCGGAATGTGCCCCTGAGTATATCATCCACGATGGGGGTAAAAACAAGTCTGGGAAGAGCTACCAGGGGTGCCCAGAGGGCCTTGGTATTTCTAATAACATTGTCAATATTAACATAATTATTATTAACATCCATTCATCATGCTGCGTCCTCACTCGGCGTACGATATATATGGTCGACCAGCACGGAGCCGACCGTGGCCGAAGCATAGTTTTTCTCATCTTGATGATTGCAGTACTCCGTTGATAAAACCAATGGCCATTACGGATAGACCAATCGCGAGCCTCAGTAGAGAAGCCAAGTGGGCAAAGTGAAAGTGACGCCAAGTGACGCCCTTGACGCCCGGGGGCGTCGCGATGGGCGCCACTCGCAAAAAAAATCTCTGTTTTCAGGGGTGCGGCCATTATCCAGGCATTGTGTTTGGTTGCAGTTCAATAATAAAGACCTTTGACCTACGTAAAAACCTCAAGATTTACCTCCATGGGGGCGGCAAAGGGCGTCAACGGGGCCGTCAAGGGGGCGGCAGGGGCGTCAGTAGGGCGTCAATCCAATCATGGGGGCGTCAATCTCACCGCGTGACAGGGGCGTCAGTGTGACATGTTGGCGTCAAGTGGGCATCAAACGGGAATACGGAAAGTCTTGGCAAATTATTTGCTCAGTAGGTAGTCTAATAACCAGATGGAAATAGGAGAAGCAATGAAGGAGCCGATTCGTTTTTGCACCAACTCATTAATAATTTTTATTATCTTCCTTCCGAAAGGCAATGTCCATCCCAGTTACATTTTCTTCTTCGAGCACTGCGTGATCTAATGACCTTTATGATGTCCATCGTGGTTCAGAATCTGCATTTAACCGCAATTCTCGATATACAGTAGGTCAAGGGGGAATCGGGATTCGAATTTCCGACAGGGGGTAGGGGGGAGGGGTCCCGGGAGGGTCGAAAAAAACTTCTACCCATATAGTAGCAGGGAGGGAAAAGAGCCTCTGAAACACATCTATGAGCCTTTAGGGGCTCAAGTTCACCATTGGGAGCTCAACCAGAGGGTTGTGGTAAGCTGAGGAGTGTTCAGTTCAGTTTTGTAGACCAAAAGTGGGCCATATGACAGCGAAAATAAGTCAAATTTAATGCATTAGTACTCACAGAATATTTGGACAGGACTGGAACAATGCTCTCAATGATGTGGAAACACATTGTGAATTTTGTTGGAATTTGTTTTTCTATGGTCTCGTGAAGTATGATCGTTGACCGTAGAACGTGATCTATGTACGATGGCAGTGCTGTAGCCCCTGACTCTTTTCTCCTGCGCTACATCCTGCCTATCGTACCCACCTGCAACACTCACCGTTCTCTAGCAGGAAACCTCTGTTTTCACTCCCCTATTAACTCAAGTTACTCAACCCTACACTTCCGCTACTCTCCATCCCAATGGCAAACCCCCGTCTCACCCTCGACCCCACCTTGGAATCCTGTCCTGACTACGCATCGGCATCTTTCAAATCCATCCGTGGCCTTATTGTCGCAGGTTCTGCGCCGGCAGGGACACCGCTCACCGATGCCGAGGCGGCTACCCAACTGATTCAGGCCTGGAACACGGCACGCGATACTCGCCAGGCCACCTGGGACGCCCAGGTCCAGGCAGATGCAGTCCAGGCAGCTGCAGACGCTGCGGCCCTTGCGGCCCAAGCAGATACCGAGCGTGCTGCTGCTGAGGCCGCGTCTGAAGTCGAGCGGCTCGAGGCCGAGAAGAAGAAGCCGAAACTGGGGGCTTTCGACGCCGCGCTCGTCATCCCAGACTTTCTCGGTCCCCGTGCTTCTAACTTCGCAAAAAAGAAGCTAGATGACAAACAGTACGTCGAACTCTGGTACTAGACCAAAGAGGGCTGCTTGGATGCCGACTCTCTTCGCGCTGGTGTCGAAGCAGATGAGTCTTTCGGAATTACTCAGATCGGCTCGACACTGTCTTTGAAACCTCTCACAGCGTTCAAAGCCTCCAAGAAAGTTGTGCGTGATGAAGACCTCACTTGGGCACAGCTCTCCATCGCCAAAACGGATTTCCTCGCGGCTATCGAGGCTGCGGGATGGCCTAAAGAGCACCGCGCCGCAGTATCGAGTTTCTTCTATGCCATCGAGAACCATCCTTCTCGGATGAATCACGACGACTATGCGGATACCATCTTGGTCATCTACCAAGCTAGAACCCGACGCTACTGGCATGATATGCTTGACCAGGGCCTCGGCTTTAACATAGCCATTATAAATGACAGGCTACTTGAGCAGATATCACAGGAATTTCATAACAAGTTGCGTTCTTCTCGGTATCGAAGGTTTGACGAGCTGACCGATTCCGCGCCTACCTACCCATCTGCGCCTGGGCCCCGCGGTCGCCCATCGGGCCGACAGTCTGGCACGCGCGAAACCGGAAACAGGATCAGATCTGCTTCCCCGGTTCGCACTCCTTTGCCTACCCAGGACACCGCATTTTTTCAACAGGGCACAAGTGCGAGCGACGGTTTATCCGCTTGTGCCGTCTGCCTTGGGCGTCACCGTCACAATGTCCGGGAGTGCAAACCGTCCCTGCTTTGGAACGGTTCAACGCCGGTCCGAACCAGGCGCAACGGCGAGGGGAAGCTCATCAACAGCCGCAAAGAGGTTCTTTGCCTCGGCTGGCAGCATTCAGGCTGCGAGCTCAATCATGTCCCTCGCCACGAGTGCTCTGGATGTGGAAGCCTGAATCACGGCGCTCAGAGATGCCATCTCGCACAGAAAGTATAATCCTGTCACTCCGCTCAACTGGGCGGCTTGGCACGACATGCTATCTGATTCCGGACTCCTCGACAAATATTACCGTCACATTCCATCTTCCATTCGATTCGGCTTTAATATTGGTTTCCCTTCCATTCACACTACCAACATTCCTCGCAACAGCCCAACCTTGCTCAGCCATCCCGCTGAATTTGATCGTATCGTCCAGCACGAACGCGACTCAGGGCGGTACCTCGGCCCGCTATCCCAAGAAGAGGTTGAATCTCTCATTGGGCCTTTTCAGACTTCCCCGCTCTCTCTTATTCCCAAACAGAACAACGCTCCCAAACTTCAGCTCATACAGAACTTTTCTTTTCCTCGTAATCCATCTCCGATCCACTCATCTATTAATTCTTCAATCGACTCCGACCTCTTCCCGTGCACCTGGGGTACCTTTACAGCTTTCTCGCTATCTGTCTGGCGGCTCCCTCCAGGCTCCGAAGGTGCTTGTCGTGACATCTCCGAGGCCTACCGCAGAATACCCTTGCATTTTCACAGTGGCCGGCCGCTGTCGTTCGATCTTCCGAAACGAGCTTTGATGTTGATTTCGTCGTGTCATTCGGTGCTAAATCCGGCTGTGGCGTATATGGGTCGGTCGGAGACGCCAGCGCTGATATTTACCGTTCCAGGGGTGTCGGTCCGCTGGGAAAATGGGTGGATGATCATGTTTTCCTCCCATCCGGCGCGAGTTCATCGCCAAATTCAATCGCCTCAGGATGCAATGCTGTGTACGCATCCAAGCACGAGGTGGGCGTCATCAAACTGGGGGCCGATTCTGGTTTGGCGGCGATATCTTACCAGACGGGCGTGTCGAGGAAATTGATGAGGATATGGCCTTCCCTATTAGGGATCTCTCGCACCAATCCCCTCGATCCGAGCACGACAGCCTTTTCACATACAACTTCGATGACATCAATGCCATCTCCCAGCTTCTCGGATTGCCCTGGGAGTTGTCCAAAGATCACCAATTCGCCTCCGAAGTCCCGTTCACGGGTTTCATCTGGAACTTGGAGCTTCGCACGGTGGGCCTTAGCCACGAGAAAAAAACCAAGTATCTCCTGGCTATCGAGAAATGGAATTCATCATCTACCCACGCGCTCATCGTGGTCCAGGAATTGTACGGCAAACTCCTCCATGTATCACTACTCATCATCCCAATGGGACGTGCTTACCTCACCAACTTGGAGGCCATGCTGGGGATATTCCACGACAGTCCTCACAAGCCACGTACCCCTCCCTCTGGTACCTCAGACGACCTTAAATGGTGGGAATCAGTACTCTCACGGCCCACCCTCTCTCGCCCCATCCCCGGCCCGTGTGAAGTCTTCGACTGCGGTGCCTTCTCGGATGCGAGTTCCGGCACCGGAATTGCGATCGTCGTTCAGGGCAGATGGCGCGCTTGGCGGCTCCTCCCGGGATGGGACCGGGGAAACCGCGACATCGGCTGGGCAGAAGCTGTCGGCTTCGAACTCCTTGTCTACGCCGTCATTGGTGCAACCAGTGCACCGCAAACCACTCATTTCAAACTCTTTGGTGATAACACCGGAGTTGTTGAAGGCTGGTGGAACCACCGCAGCCGCAATCCAGAGACCAACGGAGTATTCCGCAGATTCCATCAATTTCTCGCAGATTCCGATTGTTTCGTTCATTCACGGTAGGTTTTCAGAACTTCAATTCCATGACGCAGCCAAGTAAAATAATGCCCCAAAGATACGTCGCAACGGATTCAAATCCCGCCGATGGTCCCTCGCGTGGAACGTACCTCTCGCGTTCACTCCTCTTACCACCCATTGACATACCTCCTGCCCTCGCAAATTTCATCGTTGACTTTGACGCCCCATGGACACATTCCGAGAACGCCGTCAGACGCCGGGAACCCGCGCCGCCTATTACCTCGGCCCAGAGAGCACGTCTTGCCGCTTCAAATTCAGACCTTGATGCCCGCGCTGCCGAGCTCTTCGGAGATCAACTCGACTGGTGGACGTGGGCCTGATGTTGGAACTTCGGCGGTGCGGCGCGGCCATCCCTATAAACCCGGCCTTACACCGAAGCCATCCCCTCTTCGGCCCCATGTCTTGGCCAAGGAGCGCTTGCGGCTTTGGCGGCCGCTGGTCGGTCGATCATCCCTTGGTTCGGGACTTCCAATGGCCGACGGGGAACTTGTGCGGATCTTGAATGTCCTTTCCAACGCGTGGGCGGAGGGTACTGCTGAATCATATGGTTCGGGCCTATTGTCTTTCCATGTCTTTTGCGACTCCAAGACCGTGCCCGAAGCAGCGCGTGCCCCAGCCAGCCCAACGTTGGTTGCCGGCTACATTTCGACTCTTGCAGGTTTTCTTTCGGGCTCAACCATCTCGAACTACGTCTCAGGCGTCCGCGCCTGGCACATCTTACACGGTGTCCCTTGGTCTATGAACGAGCCCGAGTTGGAAGCGCTGTTGCGGGCAGCAGATCGTCTAACACCTTCGTCTTCAAAGCGCCAAGCGAGGATGCCATATACCACTGACATTCTATGCAAATTGCACCCACACTTCGACCTTTCCATCCCTCTCGATGCTTCCGTACGGAGCTGCCTCACTACTCTGTTCTGGTCAACGTCCCGAGGCGGAGAGTTCACTGTAAAGACACTCACATCTTTTGACCCAACCATTCACGTGAAGCCCTCGGACGTCGGGGAAGTGTCCGATCGTAACGGGTTGAAACAAACCAATTTTGCGTTGCTTCGGACAAAATCAGCCCTGCACGGCGAGAGCGTCTACTGGGCAGAGCAAGCCGGTCCTATTGATCCTAAGTCCGCATTCCACAATCATTTATCTATCAACTCGCCTTCTCCAAACCAAGCTCTTTTTTCTTATCTCCACGGCACTAGCAGACGACCGCTCACGAAAACCGCCTTCAAGAAACGTTTGACTGCGGCGTTCAAAGCCGCAGACATCGATTTCATACACGTCCACGGCATTCGCATCGGATCGACCCTGGAGTATCTACTCCGGGTATTCCCATGGACGTTATGAAGGCTAAAGGTCGTTGGGCATCTGACGCCTTTACAATTTACTTGCGGCGCCACGCACAAATACTCGCACCATACATGCAAGCCGAGCCTCAACTTCACGCAAATGTCCTGCGCATCATGATGCCGCGTGTCCGCTAAACCTGTGAGTCTCACGACTAGCCTCGGGGAATCCAGCTGCGCGAATGCGTCGCGAGACTCCTACTCTCAGGGAATTCTCGCTCACCGTCTTCCCACAGGCTAGTGCAGTCTCCACCCGGATCAATTCTCGACACCCAGTGTCGGAATTTTCGCCCGTACTTAACACACTCATTCAATAAATACATTTCCATCTGGATACGCTAGCATGAGTTCATAGATAGTGGCCGAATTGGTGGTGGCGGTGAGGACGCATATGGCCGGAAAGAAGGACCGCCGCCAGGGGTGGGAAACTCTTTCTCTTTATGGAAGGAGAGAGGGGGAGGGGGGTCCAAGGAAGGTCGAAAAAAACTTTTCGACCCTATATCCTTTTTTCGAATCCCGATTCCCCCTTGCAGTAGGTCATTAGCTTGATATCAGCTATGCTCCAAAATCACTGCGGACTTGACGCGTTTCCCAAACTTGTTTTAATAATTACAGAAACATAATTGCACTGTTGTAGTACTTTCCCATCCCGAACCATATAATATCGTCTTTATGTTGAGGATCCCTTGGCACTCGAAAATGAACGGTGAAAAACATAATGGAAGGGATTAACCAGGGCAGTCGTGGTTTGCCAGAGGCGGACTACATTTTACATAAAGAAAACTTATTTGTTGACGTGCCTTAAAGTAAACTATTGTTGCTGTCAGAGGTGCAAACCTAAACCGATCTTGCTAAATTTCGTGCCACCAAGCATACTTGAACATTGGTGTGCCGTCATTTGACAAATTAAATGTTAACGTAGCAGTCTTTGTGTTTTCAGGCCTGTGCCCTGGGTATCTTTTCTTGTAGAAGATTTTTCTTTGCAGGTAAGGGAGTTACGCAGGAGTGAGTCAAGACTACAACATACACGGTACAGTGAGTGAACTTGATGGTCGGTTCAATTTAGTATATTTATTCTTCAAACATTTACTCGCTCACACGGTGATATCGTGACAGTCTCGGGAAAAGTTTAATGCATCCTGTATTGAGTAAACACCGCAGTTCATCTGGGTATACGATATGTAAACCGTGTCGTGTTTGAGCACTGGTTTTGATTTATCTGGGCGCTCACGCAAAATTGAAGTATTTTGTGGCCGGATAACTGTTCTATATGCACAATTGTAGCCACTGATGTGTCTAACTTGAATCTCAAAACTTGCCGCGACTTGGGGCGGCACTTGCTGTGTGACATGTGACATGGGGCCGTCAAACCACTCCCTGATCGGGGGCGTCACACGGGGCGTCAAAGGGCGTCATTTAGCGGCACTAGCGTCACTTTCACCCTGCCCAAGGCAAGTGATGGAGGTTCGGTTGAAAATTCTGGGCGCAGGAAATGGGTGGCGCAAGAGGACAGAGGAAAAGAGCACCGATACGAATAGTTTCCCCAACATTCATGCCGGACGAGTTCCAAGGGGTGCCACACCACTGTGAGCGAGAAATACTTGCGCTGAGCTGCAAAGACGTACTGCCAAACTGTTTACACATTAGCGCATGACAAACGAAAGAGAGCAGGCATGAAATGGTTGAAACAGCGAGTCTACGAGGTGGAATCAAGTCATCAAGGCCAAGAATCTCATCCTGCTATTCCGGAAATGCTCCTCCAAATGGAATGTACATCCTATGGAAAGAAAAAATATCAGCAAGTACGTCTCTATTGCTCGTGACTCAATATGCGTTGCACTCGATGCCGTGAGCTAGTACACGCGGCTTCAAGTTTCCCTAGGCACGGGGTCGATCGACCGTGATCCACGAAGACTTGTTCGACCAAGACGTGAAGCCGGCTGGCTGGTACCACCTAAATGCCCTCAATGTTATTAATCATGTCATTCCGCTCGAAAATTACCAAGAGCCGACGGTGCGTCAGCAGGTTCCACCGTTTATGGATACCTAAAAAACAAAGCATATTATCAAAAGGGTTGCAAGCAGGCCTATGGCCTCGGGCGGAGTCGAACCGCAGTCTGCCCAAGACTAACTATCCCGGCACTATAACTCTCGGCGATCGACCGTGATCTACGAGGCCTGTCCATGATCATTCAAGAACTGAAGCTATCTTTATCCATGTGAGGCTTGCTGTCTCGGCTGGTGATGAATATTCCTGGCGGTTGCCACATCTCCTCGGGCTAGAGAGAGGTACATAATATCCGAGGAATGACTCTCGAGCTGCAACAGGATGAGGTGAGGTGCAATAACGAACCACCTACGATGTGTGCACGAGTCACACCTTATGGGAGTTGTCTACACCCACTACAACCAGTCGAGTCTAGGACCTACCCGAATGACATCCAACACGCAAACAGCATAGTCACGATTTGCAGGCCGCGAACGGGAGTAGAAGAGATGAAATAGGATGTCATTGACACGTATGTAGTATGTATGGTACATTAGTGTAGATGGTAGATGGCAGATCATCCACACGTCCTTTCAACGTCCCTTCCAAACACAGGCGACCGAGTCGACCGTACCCAGAGTCAACCGTACTCCAAAGGGAAGAAAAAAGATTCGGATTAGAGATAAGGACCCCTGCGACGCATATAACCGGCGGAAAGGGAACAAAAAGAGAGGAAGAGATGAGATGAGCTGAGAAAAGACGCAGGAAAGGCGCAGGAAAGGAGGCGGGTAACAAGCGCGCTAGGAAGGAAAAGGAAGGAGCTACCCATGTAGGACGTCTCGAACTGCAGTAATGTGAAGCAGGGCTCTACAAGAAGGGGATGTGGGGAGCGACGATGCGATACGTAGCTTCGGGTAAACCGAACTCGGCTCGCTAATGCGCACATCGATTCATGGAAATATGGATCAACACGGAAGGCGGATGACAAAAAGTGCGCCAGATTCCACCCGGATCCAGGGGGAAATGGAGAAGAAAGAGAGCGTGCAGGACGAAAACTCGCGCAATGGACAGAAAAGATAGGGCAAGTCGGGCATAGACAGCAGGCGGGGGTCCGGGGTTGAAGCTAGAATGAGGACACGTACCTCCGATATGGAATCAAGAATGATGTCCGTGCTCGCGCGACTGAGGTTGTCGAGACTCAATGCGAAAGGTCGGCGACAACTGAGCTGAGGATCAGACACCACATCAAGCAGCGTATCGTCGGGCCCAATTGTATACGAGACACTCTAAGCCTGTAATTGCACCGAGCAAACAGGCAGGAGAGAAGCACCGCCGCTGGGGTGCAATATCGGTCGCGCTCGTTGGTCGGAAAAGGGCTTGGGACGATGGGTCGCAAGGACTCCAATGGCGCACAGAGGGCGCATCGCATCTACTAGAGAAGAGGTTCTTGGTCTGGGTTCTGGCTTGAGGTTGTTGCCGGTTCTTATTTCGCGGACGCGTGCGGGAGTCAGAACCACGGCGTGCGATGGACGACTCGTGTGTGCGTTGTGTTATGGCCACAAAGATCACGGGAGATCGCGCGGAAGATAAGATAGAGAACGACGGGAGGCGAAGAGGAGGGACGAGCGGGGGTTGGAGACAGTTCGGATGTGGCACAATGATGTCTTGTGGGAAGAGGGGGATCAACCAACTGCGACACTCTCACTCTCAGACTCGCTAAGCGAAGGCCACTGAGTTGCGACACTGTCATCTAAAAATAGCGACAGTGTCGCAAGTCATCCAATCTATATTGTTCTGTATTAGCTAAATCATACAATTATCAAGCAGTTAGGGCAAGCGGAGCGCGCCCTAACTGCGGGTATAAATATGTCGTGCTTGGTTAGAGTTCAGGTTAGTGGTTGGTGGTTAGGGTTTGGGTTAGAGGTTAGAGGTTAGGGTGGTAAATGTCTGGGTTCAGGGATATATTTGCCTCAGAAGTTAGGGTTAGGGAAATTGAATCCTACTGAGTCTTCAGGAATGAATGTATGAGAAACGGTCTATAATTAGTCTGCCATCAGCCCATCAGAGTGTCGCAACTCGCCAGTGTCGCAGCTCACAGGAAAACAACTGGGAGTCTGAGAGTGAGAGTGTCGCAGTTGACACATCCCCGGAAGACCGCTGGATCTGACGTGGGGAGAACGGCGCGTAGACAGTAGCGGTTAGCGGTTAGGGGGAGCTGGATAAGGCCTTCTGGACGCAGAAGGATACTATGGAGATGGGTGAATAGATCAACGAGGAGCCACAACGACGATGGCAGACGCACCAACTGCCACCCCAGCGCCCCGGCCCTGCAACAAGTTCTCAGTTCCTATCACTCAGCTCCTCATTCAGCTCCTATTCTGTCCATGCGGCTTCCAATCAGGGTGCGGGGGCCGGTCGACGGGGAGCAACTTGGAGTGGTCACACTAGGCGGGCGACTGGAGGAAGCGCAGGAGCTTCGACGCCGCGGTGGGTGTCGTAGGCAGGCTGGGGAACGTCGGTGAGGCGGAGCGAACTAGCCAAACGCGTCCAAGTCGATGAAAAAGAGCATTGAGAAGAGCTGATCAAGTAGGTTCGGTACAAGCCCCGTTCTAACGAAGCCGCGCGATGCCGAGCAAACAAATAGACCAAACATCAAAACAAATATGCCACGCGGGCCAAGAAGGTCCCCCGGCGCGCCGGGCCGGAACTTCGCAGGCTTGTTCCGAACCTAACTGATCAAGGATGATGGAGCGATGTGTACGTGTTTGTCTACAGCCTTGATCGGAGTTCCTTTCCTCCACATTGGCGGTGACGGTATAGGATCAGATCAGCATGTAAAACAATGTATGAAATCACAAGCCCTGAAAGTAGACACTTACTATAAACATTGTAGCTACTCAGATTTAGTATACATTCCGTGGGGGTCGAGAAATATGCACAAGCCCGTTCCGTATGTGGCTGGGCTAAGCGAGCAAACGGGCTTGCCAAGCCAAACTACACCGTCCGTCTCGAATCACTCACTTGCTTCCGGAAGATATCTTTTAACCGACAGGAGAGGTGGGTGCCTGTACAATTCATGCGCAGTTTCGAAAACTTACGTTTCCCAAACTCGTCCGCCAGGAGTCGGACCTCGTAGCATTCGACAAATACCCCCCATGCGTCCAGTTTATAAAATTTTCCACTGACTTCATGAGCCTCGGCGCAGGCTGCGAGTTCTTCTCTACTCTTAAGACGTTCAGGGACCCCGCAACTTTCAAATTCCAAGGGACGAATTTTCTCTCACCACGCGGGCAGACGTCAACTTTACACGCATGCTTACACCTACACCCAGGTTCATACATTCTCAGTTCCCCAGACCTCATGCAAAACCGGGACGCCACCTGCCCCTACTCTTCGTTGCATTGATAGTTGCCCGCCCTTCATGCGCAAAACTTAGGGATTATGCTCCTGTCAACGCATCTGCGTGCGCACAGCAGTGAATAACTCACAGTAGGCCTACGACACGCAGAGTGCGTATAGGCTGGGAGGTATGAGCACAGGTCGGCCGATCTTTTCAAGATCTAATGAACGCACGTATATATCCGCCATGAACTAATATAAGCACACTTGATGAGCAGCGGACGAATTGCGAATACGGCATGAAATCTTTGCGGAGACCAACACCGGAATCAAGGCATGAAGGACGGTCTAGGCTACCACTGCGTAAACTCTGAGTTTGATATCCATGACAGCTACTTATCCCTTAGACTCGGAAGTTGACCCATCCGAATGATAAATGGGAATCTGGAAGTCGTCGACCAAGTGTTTCGTCCGATATACCCACTCATTGATCAGCGCACGATTCTCCGTCCACTCCGTGAGTCTGTCAGAGTTCACGCATCTCGTGGCGCTGGTGTCCTGCGGAAGCGTAAGCTGCCTCCCTTCCTCCCATTGAAAGACCAGTAAACTGAGGTCCGGGCTGCACATGAGCGTTCTCCTCAACGACTCAATACAGTGGTCAAGGTCGAGCACTACATTGGAATCGGAAAGGTTGAAGCGAGAGTGCTCGGGGTGAGAGCCTCGTCGAATGTAATTTCTGAAATTGGACGGTGAGCCGGTTACAAGTAGCTCCACGGAAACAAGGTTCTGACCAGACAGTGAAGATCATGGTAGACGTGCAGAAGAACCAAGTAATGGTCTTCGTCTCCTGGAATCGGCGCCGTCTTGTTGGGCAATCTCGTCGCTTCTTCCTTCGTAATTCTCGTGAAGCGGTCTACGTGCCTCCGTAGAGGTGGTCAGATAACTGGGGCTCTGAGCTCACCGTTATACAAGTCGAGCCAGCCCTGATCCGTCTCATTCGAAATTTCCTGATACTTCGAGAAGTCCTCGTGAAAACCGGTATGGAAAACTTGAACTTCGTATTCCACCGCTTCGCGAGCGGGAGCTGCAACAGCGGCTTCAAGTTCAGTCATCTCGACCCAGCGCTATAGCCGTGAACCGTGAACTCAGTATAACAGATGATTCGATATACTCTCCTCGAGCACACCGGCCCTGATGGCACTCGCGTAATAGTAGAGCCTCCCCAAGGAGCAAAATGAGAACGGCTTCACACAAAGCTACAATCTAAGCTAAGAAATGCCGCCGGTGCTGCGCGACTGCCGCGCACTGATGCGGCAGCGTGGGGAGTTGAGATGACAGTGCAACTGCCGTAACAGAGGGGTAAGGTGTGGTGCCTGGCAAAGATATTGGCTTCCTGGCAGAGAAATTATACCAATAACACCACAAGAAACATAGCACACCACCTGTTGGTGAGGTTTTATCCACCATTGGAGGATATTCCAGGGTTCCAGGTCTACATCATTGTGGATGCTATGGATGAATATGTGGAGGCCCAGCAGCACCTACTACTAGAATATCTCGCAGTGATGGGGCCTACAGCGCTGCCCATATTTCATTACAGAGGCCTTGTCTATACTGTTGGGAGAGACTTGATAATTCCAATGCATCCTGTCATCAGGTACCATTTCTGGTCCTGGTCTTACTCTAAATACAGGATTTCAGAAAACAACCCAGGTAGTAGAAAATTTTGAATGAAATGTAAACATAAAGGAGGAAACATTTTTACCCGTCACAAGGCTACATGTTGGATAAATTGCTTACTTTCACATACATCTTAACCACATAAGAACAATAGTACACCATTCCAAACTGAATTCGTCAAATTGCAACGAGGTCAACACTGCCACTGCCCTCAGATTCTCCTTCATTCCAGCAACTGCCTGCACTGGGGCCTTGGTTTGATTATGGACCAAAGTATTGAGGTGGTCAGATGTGCACGTGCTTTGTGTGTTTCTGTTCTGCCTCCTGCTCAAGGCCAGAAACCAAGGTTCAATGTGTGCAACATCTTTGGCCTGGGATGAACGTTCAAACAGTGGTCTAGCTGCTTTCCAAAATGCAATCGCCTCCTCCTCCCTCCCTGTCTGTTGGGAGATCTTACCAAGACGCAACATACACTCAGCCCTGCTACGGTGCACATCCATCCAAGTAAATCCCCCAACGCTACAGTGAACAAGCTAAGAGCTGTATTCAAATCACCATCAGCCATGAATATGTCTCCTAGATTGCACAAGGCCTTGTGTGTTGCAAACTTGTCTTCGTATTTCAGTGCATATCCCAGGTAAATAATTGCCCAACCGGATACCCAATCTATGCTTGAAACTCCCCAGTTCTTCAAACTTGCAAGTCCCTCTAAAGACGAGGTAATCATCTCCTTACTGCACATGGTTTTTAAGGACTGGCAGAGCAATAGTTTGGCCATAGCAGCATTTCCCCATCGAAGCTCAAGGTTGGCCAGATTATATCACACCTCACCAACATGTCAGAAGGACCCTTGGCCACAAATATCCTCTTTGCATTATCCACAATCTGGGGAATATGGTCTGTGCTTTCACTAATCATGATATCAACTTCTGCTGTCCCGAGGAAGGCTGAAGCATGAACTGTTGACAACTCTTTATCAAGGATTGCATTTTCCATATCCTTGTAGATATCCAGAGCCTCTGCATACTCCGACTTCCGATAATGAGTCTCTGCTATAGTCCCCAGGGCATAATATCCTAACCGATCAAACCCACAGAGAGAGTAAAGTTCCTTTGCCCTATTGCAGAGGGGGATTGGAAGTCTGTAATCTCCTACAGTGTTACAGATAGCTGCTTCCAGATGAAGTCCATGTGCCTCAAAGCACACATTTGCATCCAACTTTGCCAACTTCTGTACTCTGCGAGCACTGATTTTTGCTGCAGAGTACTTCCCATCCTGCTTCTCGCAATGACCTATCATATGCAGTGCATAACACTCTGAGCCACTATCTTTGTGTGATGCTGCCAACTGCTGTGCAGCATTGAAAAACTGTATAGCTCGAGGAATGTTGTCAAAGACAAAAAAATAGCGCCCAACGGCATCATAAAATTCACCTGTGCATTGTGTACCATGAGCAAAATGCATTCTGAAAACGCTGACTGGGCTTACATTTCAAGGAAGGGTCATCAAAATGGTCAAAGTCATTTTCTGCCTGGTTCACCAAGTGGTCAACATTTTCCATGTCAACATGATACAGGCGAAACAGTAAAGCGATCATGTGTACTTCGAGTCTGGGATTTTGCGGCTGGGAATAATACTTCAAAATAAAGTCGGTGCATGGGATTGGACTGTGTCCCAGGAACAATTGCAAGTTATTTAGGATTGCGGCAGAATGCATTGTATTTTCTAAAGGTGGATTATCTGATTTGAGCTCTAGCATCAAGACAGTCTGCATGTTTGCAAGATTTGGTACAAGCTGCTTATGAAGTGAAGCACCCAACTGTTGATTTTTATATTTTCCCCAAAGCTTCAGAAGGTCGTGAAACCTC
>JARJLF010003053.1:0-23618 GCA_029378395.1 Mycena leptocephala | reverse complement strand
AGCCTTTAAGCACACAGGTTACACGGAGGCTATACTGTCGGTCTACATTCAGGTGCCCTTTGTTTCCATCCAATATTGGCTTAGAAATTGCTGATTCGCTGAGCGTTTTGCTTCATTGTTAAAGAATGTATTAGCCAACATATAAAAAATAAATAAAAATGGCAACACACAGAAGCACGCGTGAACCAAGCCACTGGAAGTTATGCTCTGCAAGAACATTGGCAGACGCAGGGCACGAGACGAGCAGACGTGATTACTTTGACAAGGAGCACCGGAGAATGCAACAGAAGATTATAAGCAAGCCTTCAATGTGGATAGAAATGGCGGGGTGTTGCTCTTTTAACAACGAAAGTGAAACAAAGGAGTAAAGGGTTAACAGAAAGGTTGGATACGATTCAAGGAGCAAAGGCCATGCGGCAAAACGACGTCATTTGGTGACATAATCTTGCAAACTCGTTTCGATCGCTTTTTTGAAAGCACTGCAAAAATCCACTACTAAAGATAGCGGGAATTTGCTCCCGTCTTCCTAACGCAAATTCCATGGCTAAAATAATGCGGGAACTACTTCTGACTGGTGCCACTGGCAAACCGCGACTCATCTTTCACCATCTGGGATTCTGGGTTCAGATCCGTGCCATTGCGTGGCACCTGGTAGAAGTCAAGTTAGTTGTCGACTGTCCATTGAACATTCTGATAAATTATTGAGAAGTGTTAATACATGGAGAGAGCAGGGAAATGTGAGAGAAACTGCAAGAGGGCCACAGAATCAGCGCTCTGGAATAGAGGGCTCAGGGTCGACGGAGAAGTCACCAGGAACAAGTAAGATCGCCAGTCAGTTGCTACGGGCTACAGGCTCGCTAGCGACAACAAGGGGGCCATGGAACTGGAGGAGGATAGCGGGTAAGTATGCGGAGGTGGGTCGAACCCAGAAACCGAGGTAGGCAGACCTCAGTCGACGCCGGGTCGGCAGACGGGGCGTCGGCAGACCCTGCCGACTAGGGTCGGCAGGGCGACTGACGTCGACCCACGCCAACAGAGCCTGCCGAGGCAGGCTCGGAATGCAGTGAAGGGCGCCCGACGGGCGCTTCAGAGACTTCGGCTCTACCGTCCACAACCGGAGTTCAAAGGTTTTGGCAAATTTTGTACAGAGAGAGACCGGAGCGCGGCGGGGCTCGGGCGAACGGGAAACATATAATAGGGCAAGGGACTTTGGCGCCGATACGGTGAAGTTGATAGCCCTACCATAAGTTTCGGCCACAGACCCAAAAGGAGAGACCTTGGACCGCTGTAATCTTGGATTTCAACCGGGTCAGAAATTATAATTCCATGTCAGAGTCGAGGCCCGGATGGAATGATGTTGGGTCCTATCGATTAATTCATGATCATCTAGATATCCATAAATGTATTATTTTAATGTACAGTTGCCATCTGTCGCCGAAGAATCATTGTTCCGCTGGTTTTAGCTTTCTAATTTGGTCAGAATCAAGAAATTGAACAACAGTCGAATCAAGTTTCCACCGAGGTACCGAAGGCTACTGTTCACGGAACAAAACCTGGAACAACATGGTTTTCTCCCTCACGACACCCAATTACTCGTTTTATTTGAGCCTTTTCCTTGCTGACGCATAGTGGGTTCTAATTGGATCTTATTTCTTTCTCCCTTTTACGCATGCGGCATATTCCGAGAGCACCTGGATAAGAGGCAGGTATGTTATCTCACGGTTGATCATTTTCTTTAGCTGCGAGTCCTCTTTTGTTTGGTCATGATCAAAATGCTGACAAAAATTTGCATGCAAGCGAGGTGTCCCTCCTCTTGAAGAAAAGCACAAGTGGTGTACGGTACACAAGTCGCGTCGTTCCAGTCGTTTTCGAATGAACCGACCGAGGGGCTGTCTGGAGGAACAGGCAAAGTCATTACGAACCTTCGCGAATTGTGGCCGCGCAGATCTTAGAGTTAGGTTGGTCGGTCCACCGTATATGTCACGACTTCCTTTCACCCTCAACTTCAGACGCTGGCAATAATTAAGAGTTATGCGTTCTCCTTCTCGCCCACTTTGAACGCGGTAAACCCACGTCATTCTTTTCGAGGACCTACACACTACATTGTGGAGCAACTATTTTTCTTAGCTCCCCATCTTGAATTGTAATTCCTGTTTCGATTTTCCTGCTCTGTTGCGATGTAAGGCCGAATGGCAGAGTCTTCTTCGTTGTTTTAGTAACGAAACCAATAGACATGATCGGCAGTGTTTCCAAAGCCGCAGGCAGTTTCTCATGGAACTGTCCAGCGAGAGAAAGAGAAAAACGTGGTAATTAACCAGGAGCATTACGCTTAAACTGAAATGCACGTTGCTTCTGTAATGCGTCTCACATAGATGGGAGATCAAGAATTTCAATACTACGGATTACATCGAGCGGAACACAGCAAGAAAAATTGACACAGGAATCAGGCATCGCATTCAAGACGGAGATCTGTGGAATCGATTCGGCACGGTCCTGGGGATGAAATAAGTTGGATTCATCGGCGCAGGAAAAGTTGGTGAGGGGGAAACGCACTCATCTAGGATCTACGCGGCCACCATTCGCGGAGGTCCGTAATAACTTTGCGCGTTACCTCCACCGACCCCTCGGTGGGTTCATTCGCGATGATAGCATACCGGGATCCAACTTTGGACCTCACGAATTCATTTTTCCACCGCGTTATCAATTTCCCAGCCGGAATGAAAACACTGTAGCCTTCAGCCTTCGGTTGAATGACCTTGGCAGGGGCGCGCCTGTCGAGCCGCGCCTGCACGGCCTTGGCATTAGACGCAGCAACATCCCCGAACTCGGCAACGAACTGGGCCAAGAAACCTTTCGAGTCGTCCTGGAAGCACTCAACCACGACCTCAGTCAACGCCCCGATGCATCCGCGGTCGCCGGTGGCGATGGCGGTCTGCACGGTAAGGCGAAGGACGAGGCGCAAGAGGAAAAGGGGAATCATGAACGGCTTGGGACCAGTCGGAGAGAAGAAGACGTAGTCGCGCGTCGGGACAGCATCAAGATACTGCATTTGCCGGATAAGAGCAGGAGAGCGCGTGTAGCCGTCACGCGCAGGTCCCATTCTCTCGAGGAGGAAAACCGCATCAGCCAGCGATGCCTCAGTGTGGATAGATGGAATCTCGACGGCCGCGGGGGTGAGTTCCCTGCCGCAAATCTTCTTGTGGTTCGGCCAATGCGATATCTGACAGACCCTGCGAACATTGGGTCCATTGAAGACCGAGTAAATCGCGTCCGATGCGTACCTCGAACAGTAATAAACTTTGTGCGACAACCTTTCGTTGCATTTCTGACAGACCATGAACCGGGGATCATCATCTCTTTCTGAGCGTCTACAACCATCGCAGACTTTTCCCAAGCGATAAACCGGCGTCTCATCGCTGTTGTGCTTCTTGATGGGTAGCTTCTTCGACCACGATCCCCAATCTAGAGTGCTCGACTGGATGCCGTTTATTGTACGCGAACTCGGGCGGCCGAGGGCTTCCGATGATGGATAGAATCGTATTGTACAGGAAGTCCGCTGCGCCAATTTCAACTCCACGAATAGGCTAGGTCGAAGAACTCACTCAGAGACTTGTCACGCTGTACGATCAATAGCTGCAGTTCTACTTCACGTCCGGTCCTCCGAAGACGCTCAGTCGTCTCCTCCTTCCATTGCGGATGCAAGTAAGAGATGCAACGGTCTTTCATGATGCTCACGTCGCCTGCTGGAACATATTTTCTCAGCAGGGCTAGAAATCCTTCGCCGTTCTCGGTTTCCAAAGACGCAAGAGTGATGTCGCAGCTATAGATTCGTAAAGCCGGCGCGGAGTGCGGTTCATTCAAGCAGCAGCGCAGAAGTCCCTCGAGCATATGCGCTTCTCGCGCCTCGGGGGTGAGTGTCTTCCAGCAAAAATTCGGCTGAAGAACGCTTGTAACGGCCAATACACGCAGTTCTTCCTGCGTCCGATGGGTTCCGCGCAGAAAGCTGTGACTAGAACGCAACTGCTCCTGCAGATCACCGGGGAGCAATTGCGCTGGACGAGACGTCATGAGTTCCAAGTCGCCGACTACCATTTTCACTGCGGGAAAGAGACTCTCCCAAGCAGCGTTCCACTCGGTGATACCGTCTCTGAAGTCTGGGACTCCAAGCATTTTCACCTCGCTTGGAACTTGCTCCGCACGTCGTGGCATGAGTGAAAGAGAAAGGAAGGATCGTGAAAAACGTGGCCGTCTTTGGCTTTGTTGTGCGGCGACGGTTTGGAGCCTTCTGTCTTACGTCTGCTGTTTAAGTGACCTCCTACCCGCGCACATTGATCCCGCATTCAAAAGCGCCCCGTCCAGCCGCTCCCTGCGCCGTCGTGCGCGCGCTCCCACACCCACGACGCTCGCAAAGTCCGCCATGTCGAGCGCCACACGTCCAGGCCCCAGGGTGCCCGCAAGCCCCATCTCCACGAGGTGTTACTACCCCGTATGGGGTGGAGACGGTGTGGTCGGGCAGGGAAGAATGCAAAACGGAACGCGGTGAGGCCGATAAGAGGGGTCGTCGAGAACTTGAAGATGGCTACAAAGTGGCGGTGTAATGTCAATCAATCCATCAATATCGGCATCCTCTTTTGGCGTGATTCATTGAACCATATTTCTTGCTGGGATAGCCCTCGTTTTGAGTAACACATATTTTCTACATGAGTTTTCAGCTATTCCACGGCGTCAAAAAATTAATCCAGCGTTCCCATCAAGTGCCGACGGTTTTCTCCAAGCCGTTGATTCTCGTCAGGGTATTTGTTGGTTCGGCGCTGTCGCCACGCTACAAATCTTCGCACCAAGCAAGCACCAAGTTTGGAGTATAAAGCGAAGTACTCTTTGTGCAGGATATTTGCACCGGTCGTATATGGTACACAGATCTACGCAGGGCAATTAAGCGGAGAGGCTAATAGCAATGCTCGGGGTTCGACTCCTCCTCGGTCCATAGTCTGGGAGCACAATCACAAGACCGGACTGCAGTTCCGCATGGGCGATTTTTTTAGGTTTCAAATTTACAGACCGTCGCGCATAAGCCGAGGTAACCCTTCCCTAGATAGCGTGTACGGGACACACGACGTCGTAATATGGTCACATTGACATCGGCAGTGACGGCTGTTCAGGGTTCGACTCCCGCATGGACCGGGTTTTTTGCATGATGAACCAGAAATCACAACTTTCATACAAACCCAGGGATGCCTCCGCTGGAATATCCGCACCAGTTGCGTATGGTACACACGGCGCCTCAATTAGTCGTTGTCCTCCTCGCAAAATTCAATATCGCCACTTCTGGGTTCGACTCCCCGCGGTTTGCATGCGGCGATATTTCGAGATTTTTTGTTAGGTTTTTTGTTGATAAAATCGATCGTGGAAATGCACCACATAAACGGTCCCGCGACTATACGTCAATCCGGATAATTCCGACGAAAGTGGTCTGATTTTTTTTTTCTCGCGGCTCGACAGAGGATGGTTTTTGATGGTTTCCTTCCTTCTTGCCACCACTCACTCAAGTTGCAAGTCCTTCTTGGCCCCAGAATGTTGCTCCATCCTAGGTCAATTCAGCGACGATTCGACCTCTCTCACACTAGGTCCATATCCTCTCCAAGTCTACCAACTGTATACAAGTCGCGAAATGATCATCGTGGTTAAGACCCATGGCGAGTCCAGGTTCCCGGTTGAGTCGACTCTGGAGTCGAACTGAAAGTCTTCTGGAAACCCAAAATTTTGATTCATTCTACTTCTTCAAGTCGCTAAAAACGGGTTAACAAGACATCTAGGACTCGCCTGGTTCTTATAGCTGCTCACTCCGTTTAGCTCTTTGGGTACTGGCTACACGGTTCGGTCTTAGACGGACTCTTACTCTGCCTGAGGGCCTTGTCGAGCCCTCGATTCGTATGCCCACCTCGCCTTAGATATCACGGTGTCCCATCCTGCGCCTTTGCTCGCGGCAATGTTGATAGGCTCGTCACCAGCCGTTATGTGGGGAATTATTGACGAGCATGCAGGCAATACTCTGCTACAAAATACCTGCGTCCTCGTCATTGTGCCTCCACGATAACGGCTGACCACGAGCCTATCATGTCGTGGGCATTCTGAAATGGGAGGTGATTCGGTGCTTGAGAGGTGCGCTTGCAGTCTCCGTCTGTCTTCTGTAAGCGCTTCATTCTCTGATGATATATCTCATACTGTGTAGACATAACCCTCTCAAAATTTATGGCATTCATTCGGTCCACGCTAAGGATCTATCTGCTTGGGAATTGCGCTGTTTTATTTTCTTTGTCAGTGCCCCGTATTCTCTTTTCCCCGTATTCTGTGCTCCCCGTCTCCTCTCTCCTCCGTTCCAGCATTTCGTAGATGCACAAAGCCAAACGCGACACGAAAGACTGCAATAATGTTCGGATGTATGTTTCGACGTCTCCGATTTCTCTTCGGTTGTTCTTTGCCAGCGATGTGGGATATCACAGGTTCTCCAGATTCGATACTGTTTAAACGCCTCGGGCTTCCGTAACTAGATGCCCTGCCCTCAAATAACCCTCGCTCCGCCGGGGGTCTCGTCCGCTCCGCTGTTTCAGATCTTCACGGCCCGTGACCTTTCGGAAAAACGACATCCAATAAAAGATTACCTGCAGGCATAGTGTGTGTGTGTTCCGCGTTTGATTCTTGCCAGTGACATAATACCGATTCAACTGCTCCGAGGCTGATTTTTCTTGCACAGAAAACGTGAAATTCAGTTCCGCTTTAGAATCCAAGTGCAACGCACAGCTCAGGTAGTTGCAGCAACGAGACACACCATTGGCACCGAATAATTCTGGTTCCGCTGGTCCCGTCTGCTCGTCCACGCCAGCTCTTTTGATTAAATGTCAATCAACTCGTGACCTTCAGCAAAGACATGCAAAAGACGTGATGCTGGCAACGGGACCAACAACATGCCCGTTATTTGAGGCCGCGGACCGGGTCCGGATGCCGAATCAGGAAATGAATTCTGTCACGCTACGTCTCCGCGTAAGCCATCGAATCACACGCCTCACTCTCTTTAGCCGCTTTTCCTGGGAGTGCGAGCCAGAATACCGAACCAATGATTCGGCAAGCCTTCTCATCTTTCCGAGAAATGCGCGTCGACCAGGCACCAGAGCCCCGATGAATATCCTCCCAATCGTGGTATGAGAAACATTACTATTTTCTGTTCGTTTTCTCCATCCCTACCTCACGAGGTCAATAATTTGCCGCTGGCGGGTTAAACTCCTGCAATATAAAATGGACCAGACAAACGCTGTCTCCACCAGTTCTCAACTCCCTTGTGCTCTTGAGTGTGCGCCCATTTATTCTGCGCTCCTCCTTTGCGTTGGCTAATTGTTAACATCCAGAATTCTGCGGTCATGTCACCCTCTGGTTTCCTCGTCCTCGCCGCCCTTCTCCCTGTTGCTCTCGGTCAACTGGCCGGGACCAACATTGCGGAGACCCATCCCGCTCTGACCTGGCAGAGATGCACCGGAACTGGCGGTAGGCGCAGCCGCATCTCGCTTGATGGCCATTCCTGATCATTTCTCCCAGGTACCTCCTGCACCACTCAGTCCGCCAGCATTGTGATCGATGCCAATTGGCGCTGGACTCACCAAGGCACCAGTGGAACGACAAACTGCTACACCGGGTTAGTTTCGCAGTGCTTTTGTAGTAATGTCTTTTGGCTGAACATCGATTCAGGAACACCTGGGACGCCACGTTTGTTTTCTGGTTTCTTGTCTCGCCACTTCCAGCTGACGTACCTCGACAATAGTCTCTGCCCCGACGGCAAGACCTGTGCGGCAAACTGCGCTGTCGATGGTAAGTAATACCTACGAAATAAATCCTAGAAGACTTATTTTTCCCTAGGCGCCGACTATGCTGGTTGGATTTCTCTCGTCTCCATTGTCTTGTGATTTAATTGGGTTGCAGGAACTTACGGTATCACGACGGCCGCCAACTCACTCACGCTGAAATTCGTGACTGGTTAGTAGTTGACTAGCCAAGTATTGGTGCGCTGCTAAACTTTCTCTTAGTCAGCCAACAGCCCAACATTGGTAGCCGTGTCTATTTGATGGCACCAGGGGGCACGGCGTACCAGACTTTCAACCTCAACAACCAGGAATTCGTGAGTCTTTCGGAGCAGTCCCAGTGTTTCATTGCTAATCTAACCTCTCATCTCTAGACGTGAGTTTTTTCGAAGAACTGAGAAACATTTGACTCACAAAGGCCACAGATTCGACGTCGATGTATCCCAGGTCCGTCCATCGTCTTTCATCTAATGTCTCCCGCTTACCCTCTATAGCTCCCTTGCGGTCTCAACGGCGCTCTCTACTTCGCGCAAATGGACGCCGACGGTGGTGTTGCCAAGTCCAACGGAGCTAATAAGGCCGGACCCAAGTACGGAACGGGCTATTGCGACGCGCAGTGCCCCAGAGACATCAAGTTCATCAACGGAGTCGCCAACTCGCAAGGATGGGTCCCGAGCCCGAATGACAGTACGCCACAATCCTTAATGTCTTTTTAGAACTAATTTATCGCCCGCAGCAAATGCTGGCACTGTGAGTCGACTTTTGTGTTTTATCTGAATCGGTGAGGCTGACTCGCATCTTCTAGGGCACCATGGGTATGTGAAGATGGATCAGTCCTCAAGTTATTGCTAACCAGAGACTTTTCTTGTTAGGAACGTGCTGCCCAGAAATGGATGTCTGGGTGCGTTGAAATCTAAGCTGTGCAATACTGAACTCACAATATTTCTCTCTAGGAAGCGAACAAGGTTGGTTGAAACTAAATCTCGATTCTTGATAGCACCGTCTTAACTCGAAACAGATCTCCGCAGCGTTCACCCCGCACAGTTGCAGTACGTCTGGTCAATGTTTGTTCGCTCATCTGAACTAACCCTATCCTAGCCACTCTTGGTCAAAGCACCTGCACAGGGACCGCTTGTTCGGCGCCAAACTCGTACGAATTCCATCTTGTATGAACGTTGTTCACAAGCTGATAATAATTGGACAGGACTCAAGGCACCTGTGACCAGGCTGGCTGCGATTTCAACTCGTTCCGCATGGGAAACACGGCGTTTTATGGTCCTGGCCTGACTGTCGACACCAACCAAAAGATCACCGTCGTCACTCAGTTTGTTGGCTCTCCGTTCACATCGATTAGACGGTTCTACGTCCAGAACGGTCGCGTTATTGCCAACTCTAACAGCACGATTCCTGGTACGCCACGTCATCCCATTGACATCCCGTAAACGCGCAATGACGATTTTTTTTTTTTCTCCAGGCGTAACCGGCAATGCTATCACAGATAGCTTCTGTGCCGCTCGTATGAAACCTCACATTCCTTTGACTCGCTGTTCACTCGGATATCACAGAAAAGACCGCGTTCGGTGATACCAACACCTTTGCCTCCAAGGGTGGACTGGCGACCATGTCGAGAGCCGCATCCGCTGGAATGGTCCTTGTCATGTCCATTTGGGTATTTCCTTTTTTGCTCCTCGATGAATCAACCATCTGACCCACATTCAAGGATGACCACGCCGCGAACATGCTCTGGCTCGACGCCCCTTACCCACCAACCAAAGCGCCCAGCGCTGCTGGTGTCACGTCAGTCCTTCTGCCATTCCGCAGTCTATAAATGCTCATCTCAACTCTACTCAGGCGTGGAACCTGTGCGGCCAACTCTGGGGCTCCCACAACTGTTGAATCCCAAAGCCCGAACGCCCAGGTCGTCTTCTCGAACATCAAGTTTGGGCCGATCGGTTCGACTTTCAACGCCCCCGCTTAAAAATGTATACTCCCTAGTCATGAATAAACACGTGCTTTTTCCTTCGTGACTTTTTCTTGCTTTTCTTCCAACGAATCAGACAACGATAAATGGTTGAAGTGAGATCTCGGGGGCAAATTGGGTGCCGCATGATGCTGTATCACGGCATCTTCATGTCGTGTTGGAAACAGCGGGCACATAAGCTCGGAGACTGTGCGACACTTGTGCGACGTGTGCACGTCAGCAATCCAACTGCACCGTGGAAATCCCGGTTCAGAGTGCAGAACTACTTGGGGTTTCGATGCAGTACTCTTGCCAGGGTGCAAGTGTGCTTATGAGAACGTTAAATATAGTTCCGGCATCTTAATGGGTGTGGATAATGGATTATCTAATTCATTCAACGAGCGTGGTAATTCTATATAACTTCAGTCAAAATGAAAGATAACTTGTAAAAATGACCATGCTATGCGTCGCAAGGCCTGCACAACTAGTGCAGACTCTACCAACGGGTATAAGACGGCGGAGTGTCGCTTCATGACTGAACACACGACCATCTGATATACTGGAACAAAGTGCGGTCAGCGGATGGATTCCGAACGGGAAACAAGAAGGACTAACAGCTCGAATCCAGGGATTATTGCGCCCACTGTACGTGGGCGTGACACCGTCGGGGTACCAACGGAAGAGGCCACTGTTGGGATTGTACCATATAACGGGGAATAGGTCGTCTGAATGTTCTCATTAGCTCCTGAGATCGCCGGAATGAATGATAGAACTCACAACCGTAAGTGCTGCTGGAGAAGGCTGTAGCCATTCCAGGCTGATAAGACCATTGCTGTCCCAGCCATACTGGAAGAAAATCAAGACGGAGAACGCTTCAAAAGCAATGCGAGACTCACGTTCTTGCGTTGTAGTATCCCCCGCCGGACTGACAATCAACTACGGCGCAGTGTTAGTGAATCGTAGTTCTGTTGAGTGATAGAGAAACTTGCCATTGAAGAGGTAACTGATAACGGTGTAAGAAACATGGGCGTTATGGGCAGCAATGACTCACTTCTTGGGTCGGCATAGCTGTTGTCGACATTGCGCAAGTCTTGCGACGAGTGCGCGGTTACCGTCTCTCCTTTATTATTAGTTTTCCACTGATTAACTTCCGCGCAAAACGCGTGGGACGTTGCACCGGCGATGGTGATGGCGCTGTAGGGAGTATCGGGGTCTACATTGAATAAGAGCCGGCGTTGCTGCTGGTCCCTCCAAAGCCAGAGTACGGGACATTGTACAAACCCGGAGATCCTTCGCCGACATAGCCAATGAGATCGTCGGTCGAGGATTTGCGGAGTTCAATGGCCATATTCTTGGACCCGATCTGGGAGCTAGTACACGGATGAATGAGAATGCGGAAGAGGGAACGGAGGAGGAAAACACACCAGAGGGTAGGCGACGGCGTAGCGGGCTCGTACCGGCGGACACGGGTAGCGTCAAACATGCGCTTTGGAGGTGCGGGAGGAAGGCCCCTAGCCATGCGCTGCGCGTTGGTCTGGAGCAACTCGCCGATGACCTGGGGCTCAGCGGGCTCGGACCGACGAACGCGTGCAGCGCCGAATAGCCGTTTCGGAGGTGCAGGAGGAAGCCCGCGGTGCATGCGCTCGGCGTTGGTCTCCAGCACCTCGCTGTTGACCTGGACGAAGAAGGCACTGGATATAATAACGAACGTGAGGAGGTATCTGAGAAAAGAATGCATGAGTGCGAACTGGGGCACTATTTTGTTGCGCACTCCTGCTTTTGAGAATACCAGCACTCGATCTGACCCTAACTGTAAGAAAAAGGCACATATGAAACACTCCTGTCCGGCTTTTCGCTCCACAGGACAGTACGCGAAGACGCACCGTGCACCTAGAGTTGTGAGAGCTTAAGCATGCCAGGTATACCAAATTCATGGCAGTGAAGCTATATTTTGGATCGTATCGTTTATGCCACATTCGGTGAGGACCGAGCGTCGGCGAAGAAGAACTTCAACCTGATCCGTCTTCTTGCTCGATCAACATTTAATGAAACAAATCTCCTAACATTAATCATGTCTCCAAGTAGCCTGAAGGCCATCTCTATCTTACCTGTACTTCCTGGAATTCTGACCTCATAGTAGTAACGTCGGTCTGGTTATCTAAAATTTCATCTCTCCTTGACCCAACGGTTCAACATTTCATGGAATTAATTGCACACCTGGGGTTTCTTTCAGCGGTTTCTTTAAGCGCTCCTAGCAGGGCTCCATAGTAACTGAGAAACTTCTATCCGGAATAAGAAAACAACTAAAGGAGTCACATTTGCCGGTATGGATGCCGCTCATCGCGCCAAGTGAATGTCTGATCTTGATCGGCGGGTCAAGTTTCTGCGGTCTGAAAATAATTGATAATTGCACTTACGTTTCCGTAATACCGCGGCGCGACGAGCCCAATTCACCGGAGCCCTTACTCCCCCGCGTCAAAAGCAGCGACTGTTATTTCCGCCTTCGAGCGCACGCTTCGACACCGGCTACTGATACATTCTCATCCATCTCGCGGCCAGCGCTCTCGTTGTACGTTTTGACGCGCGATATTTGGCGTTGAACATACCATCTACTTTCACGAATCCTAAAGCCGCAATACAGAGCCTGGAGCCGTAGGGTTAGATTAACGAACTCGAGTTGAGGAACGAGATGGAATTCTAGCGAATAATTAGTAGGGTCGGAACCAACGATGAAAAGACCAATGATTACACAGCCATAGCAATTTCTGGACCGACCACGGAATACGGAGGCACGACTCACTATTGATCACTCGCTGGACGCGGTAAGAGAGATCCAGAATAATCGTGTTGAATTTTCGGCAGTAGGACATGTCTTTTATACGTACTGGTACATTACACATGCCCTGGCGTGTCTGACCGTCGTTTGGGAAGCTATCAGTGTCAGAGAGAATCCGTCCGATTGCTCACGAATCGGTCATTATTACGCAGCGGCTGCGATTGTGGTACTGCTTATCGTTGCCCCGTCCTTCAAATGTGCGAGGGACGGTCGGGAGGTGATGTCCGTCCACCAGCTGGAACAATGATGTGAATATCAGCGACAATCATGAGCCCAAAAGGAATGCTGAACCCGAACGCACCGCACGACGTTGGGCCGGGTTGTGCTCGTGAGCAGATCGCAGCCCGCAGGCCCGAGGAGGCAGCCGAAAGAGACGTGAAAGAGGTCCGCGAGGGTAAATTCCTGCAAAATAAACATAGAAACAAGACAAATGAGGGACAGGCATTAAATGGGGGGAAAACAGTGAGCGTAGGGATGGATGGTGGACGAGTGGATGGGACAAACGTGACATACATCGCCCGCGAGGAACTTCTGTTTGCTCAGGATCACCTCGTACACGTCCAAGTTCAAGGACAACTGTGACACGGCGTCGTCCCATGCCGCTTGGTCCTTTGGGAGGCCCTTACGGCTGTAGCGGTCATGAGCATCCGCATCGATATTCATGATAAGGATGGAAGAGAGGGGTGTACGTACGCCTTCGAGAGGCCCTCCACGTAGATCACCCACGCGTACGGCTGGAAATTCGCGTACTCAATCGACGCCGCCTGCTCAAACAAAGCCTTCGCCCGCAACTCGGGGGGATCAAGCCTACAGTGCCCTGCTCCGCGTATTTCTCCGCGAGGTACCGGCAGATGGCGCGGCTCTCGTAGAGGATGAAGCCGTCGTCGTCCTGCCGTGACCGAGCATATAAGAATCCGTTTATAACAAAAAATGGCTCGAGACGCACAATTGCGGGAAATTGGCCAAACGGTTGGATGGCGAGGTACGCTGGCGATTTGTGGGCGCGATTGGCGAGGTCGAGGGGAACCATCTCGAATGGAACGTGTTTCTCGGAGAGGGTCATGGCAACGGCCAGCGTCGTACCGACGGCGCGAGAGGATCCGTAGAGCTTGAGGACCATGAGCGCGCTGAAAGTGAAGAAAAAGAAGTGATGGGTGCAAGATGGGTGGCAAGTTGATATGGATCAAGGCGATGGCTGTGCTGCCGGAGAATGCCGTTGATTCTTGTGCTCTCGTTGAAAAACGCACCTAAGAAGAGCTTAGTGATTTTACGCACAATCGGAGCACAAGAAACGGGGACTTCAACAGACTTCATGGTTGTAGCACAGGTGCTGTACATCTATGTTCCGCATTGGTTCCGCAACACGAGATTCCTCTCCAGAACGGTTTCCCACTGAATCCGGGGGCAGCCTCACTGGCACTGCTTGAATTGTCTATCGGGTGATTGTGTTCCGGAATTGGATTGAAAAAAGAAAGAGTTACATGCCCGGAGTCCCAGAGGATGCTCAGGATCGCGTCGGGATGTGATGGGGATCCAAGGATGCCGGCGGATGCCGAGATAAGATAGCACCTGTCACACATGTTCTGATGCGCTTAAGTTATGTCCCGCTCGTTGGGCAAAAGTCGCTGGAATCCGGCGGATGCCAAGGCCGCCCATGTGCTTTTTTGTCGGCGCCATCTGCCGGTAACCATGCTGTAAAACAAGAAGAAAAATCCAAGAAAAATCGACTTTCCTTCCGCTTTCATCAGTCAAGAAGTTGTAGAAGTAGAAGTGAGTGAGTGGAAGTAAAAGTCCGCCGGGTAGAAGTAGAAGTAGAAGTGTGTTTAGTAGGAGTATAAGTGACTTCTACTTCTATCACTTTGGTCATGCCTCGTCCCGCAGCGACCAGTGAAAGAAGACGCCAGGAACCGTGGTTCTAGCTTCTTGATAGGCGCTCAATCAGCACTGCACTTTGCTCAGAAAATAAAACCAGTGAAATTTGAACAACAAGGCGACTGCGGCGATTAATGCAGCTGTTGGACTTTCTACATATGTCAGGATGTTTTGTCACGAGAAACGAAGTAACCGGCATGAAATATATATAGCTATCTGACACAAACGCAGTTCGCTCCACACATCTGTCCATTTTCAACGTCCCTCTCAATGTCTCGTACAGAAGCGCCGGTAGCATTCAAATGCACAGATATTTCCGACTTCCCCAGACGTGAATTACATCCATGAATGAGCGCTGGGCCATGTCATCGAGCGCGAAGGATTCGGGGCAGTTCACGAATGCTTACCGGCCCAGTCACAGCGCGCTTCCATTCCACGTTCGTATCTCTTGATATCTGATGAAGAAGGCAGCCGTAGACATTCAACTTAGCATCGACGAGCGCCACGAATGCTGCTCAGAACTGACTCTCGACGTCAGCGACCTATACGGAGATGGTAATCTCGCGCATTACCTCGCCGCTGCTGGCCGCGCGCACGAAGGATGCACGTACAGTCTATGTACTACTCGGAATCTACTCCGCTTTTTGATTCTTCAAAGAACCGTGTATGGCGCCAATCTGTCTCCACTGCATTCCAATGCACAGAATTAAACTTGAGTCACCCCCGACCTCAACGGCTGACGCCTAATCATGCAGTATGTGACATCGAATCATTATATTCATCCATATGCGATATAACTGGTTGGTTATCATGTGAAATGCACAGATATTCCCGACTTCCCCGGATGTGAATTACATCCATGAATGAGCACTGGGACATGTCATCGAGCGCGAAGGATTCGGGCAGATGAAGCAGTTCACGAGCGCTTGCCGGCCAGGCACAGCGCGCTTCCATTCCACGTTCGTATCTCTTGATATCTGATGAAGAAGGCGGCCGTGGAAATTCAACTTCATCGACGAGCGCCACGAATTGCATCAAGCATGAAAGATGCACGTACAGTCTACGTACTAGTCGGAATCTACTCAGCTTTTTGATTCTTCAAAGAACCGTGTATGGCGCCAATCTGTCTCTATTGCATTCCAATGCACAGAATGAAACTTGAGTCACCTCCGACCTCAACGGTTGGGGCCTAATCATGCAGAATGTGACATCGAATCATTACATTCATCCATATGCTATATAACTGGTTGGTTATCATGTTAAACGGTATCTGCACTCACCTCAGTCATGAAGCATATCCTGTCTGCGATACTTCTTTCCGTTGTGGTCGGTTTTGCCTCCGCGCTGAATAACATCCACACACCTTTGGTGGCTGCGACGGTATGTCGTAGATTCTGAATCGTGTTCTTTGTTGCCTTATTCTGTATACCCAGGAACGATCCGCTGAAACCTGTGGAGATCCCGATGTTACCCTTGCTTTCTACAGACTTCATGCAGCCAGCGTATTCGCCTATTCCTATAGCACAGATGCCGCCTCTGTCAGCACCCTCATTCAGGAAGACGGATACGTCCTGGAGAGCGTCATTGGCATGGTTTTTGTCACGCAGGAAGAGTCGACGGTCCCCTGCTATTTCCTCAGCAGTGGCGCTCTTGAGGATAATTTCCTCACAATTAATCAACGGAGCGAGACACGCTATCGCGCAAGGATACACCCTCCTGCCCACGTTTCAAACTTATATCTATCCGACCCAAATCTGTGGAAGTATTCCGATGTACCGCTTGTATAACTCGGCCGAAACAAGCAACTACTTTACCACCTCGGAATCGGAGAGACTCAGTGCCATTTCCACTAGGGGGTATGCTGACGTGGAGATCGCAGGATATGTCTTACCTGCGGGGGTCGCTTGTTAGGTGTGTCTCTTTGTTTTCTAGTCGTGTTCGCTCATGGTGTTGAAGTGTAGGCAGGAATAATCTCTGGTTGTTGATATTTTGGGTCTCGTAGCTACGTACCTTTCCAGATGCAATTCAATTCTCTTGCTTGTGAATTATGATCTTCCTGTGTACCAATTCAGGGTTGAGGATTGGGACCCAGTATCAGTTTTTCTAGTTTTAACGAAAGTTGCTTGTACGGAATCGAACTCGAATTTGGTGAACTCTGGCTCACATGACAGCGCAACGCTAGAAATACCGCCAAAGCGCCGGTCAGCAACTTCGTATTCATCGACTGCAGGCAAGAACCCTTGTGGTACTAGTAGGCTTAAAAGCCAAATACATGAGCCCATCCATTGCCAACTGCGACTCGTAAGGTATCAAGAGGCGACACTGGCAAGAACATTGTCCCTTGCATCGTCCAACTGGCAACAACGTGACTGACCAGGCCTTAAATCGAACAACGGATAACGCCAATGCCATTGGGTGTGAATATGGCCGATGTGCTCTGTGCTTCGCTCTCATATTAATCAAAATAAATAACGCCCACGTATCTGTTCTATGGTCGATGAGTACTTACTCAGTCTACTCCCATCGGACCCCATCCCATCCTTGAGGGGGAACCAGAGTCTTCATGAATTGCTTTCGAGTGCTACGTGTGGTATATAGATATTTGAACTCTGGGCCGCGACCCAAATGAAAATCTCCTCCGCCGCCACCGCCCTGGAGAAGATGCAGCGGCGGCAAATGCTGCTGCGCCTGTGCCTCGGGCTGTGCGAGACGTGCCTCGAGAATACGTTCGCGTTTGTGGTTGTAAGGTGTAATCGCTGAAGGCTCGCATGTCGCATTGTAGCCGTAGTAATTGAGGGTGCAACTGAGTCTGTGGGTTGCGCACAATACAGTCGTAATTGAAGTCCTAAAATACAATTGCGTGAATCATACAACCAAGAATGGTTGAATATTGCATCAGTACACCCCACTACAGATTATGCAATCTAGACCAAGACCTTCCGTCGAACACTGCATGGCCGTTTATCCGTGAACCCGGCGATTTGACGAAATACCGATGGCATCGGTATTTGCTCAGATAATACTCGGCATTATCAAAAGTAACCGGGCGCTCCGGAATAGTTTACCCAGCACCCCATACCTTGCGTAGTAATGCCCAGATTTTCTGTGACTCATGAGGAAATGCTGTCCGGGATATCTATGACAAAACTGAGGACGATTGTGCTTTTATAGCCTAAGAAGTGATGTTTATTTGAGAGTTTGAATAAACGGCTGATTTTTCGTCTGCTTCATAATTTACTCACAGAGGAGTACAACAAGGCTTGGGACCTCTGATAACTCGCGAGGGACTTCCTACAGGTCAATTGAAATTCTTCAAGTCTTAAAGTGAGAGAAAGTCTCAACCAGAAGATCACTGAGGCAGGAATACTGCTATTTCATAAATTTGATATTCCACTGTATATATGAGGGCTCAAAACTCACAGTCCAACGTTCAAGTAGGGTCCAAACACATCCTAGATAAGCTTCCTATCCATAGCAATATTAAAGACTTCATTATGGGCCGATAAAACCGGATGCTCGGTTACTTTCGGTAATGCCGAGTATCAACGGCGCCATACCCCCGTCGACAGGTTGCCGCAGATATTACGTGAAATGGCTTGGGGTTCTGGTTGATGGATTCCTGTTCATTACTATGAAGAAACTTGAAAGATTTGCAAAGCGGAAGTGCGGAAGGGATCACACACAACATCTAAAAAAAGCTTGTGCTGAATCAGTACGGCGGAAGTTACGCCGCTAAGGCGTGTTGATATTCCGAAGAGAATCGGGATTTACTCCTCATAAAAGGTCACCGAGACATCTTGCTGAACCAATAACTCATCAATCTATCAGATTAAAATGTCCTCTTACAAGTCTGTCGCTGTCGTCGGAGCTGGCCGACTGGGAACGTGTATCCTTAGTGCCCTCGCTGCCACAGAGAAGATTTCGGTCATCCTCCTTTCGCGTCCTGGCTCTTCCAAAACCGCACCACCTGGTGTTCTCGTCGTCCCTGTAGACTATACCGACGTCAACGCAGTTTCCAGCGTGTTCAAGGAGCACAAGGTGGACGTTGTGCTCTCCACCTTGGGCCACGAAGGAATCGGAATGCAGAAGTCGCTGGCGGACGCGGCGAAGCTCGCGGTCGTGAAACTCTTTGTGCCGTCGGAATTTGGATCACCCACCCACGGTCATACGGTGGAGGCGTACAAGGCGAAGAATGAGATCGCTGGTAAGATCATCGATGATCGTCCCTTATTCCGGGTGAACCTCACCACGCTTGTACCTAGCGCACCTGAAGTCGCTTGGAATTCCCTCCACTAGAATCTATGTGCGTTGTTAATGAATTTCGTAAGAAAATCTCAAACCTCACGCCCTCCCCCCAGACTGGATGTTTCATGGAATTCCTCCCGTTCATTGCCAGCTACGCGGATGGAAAAATCACTATCATCGGCAAGGGGGACGCGCCAATATCGTACACCTCTTTGGCAGACATTGCTGGTACGTTTATGTTGCAAGTCACCACGTCGGTTCGTCGCTGATAAGCAGGATATTTCAGGGTTCGTCGCATACGTATTGACCACCGTGCCCTCTGTGCAACTTGAGAACCGCATCTTGCGGCTCGAGGGCGATCGAGCGAGCTGGAATGACGTCGCCAAATTATTCAAGGCCTCTGTAGAGCGCGTCGAGAGTTTCACGGGGAAGGACGCCGAGATGCGAACGGGCTTGTTGACTCTCTTTGAGACCGGAGCGGGTAGCACGGGGTGGGACGAGCCGAATAAAAGGGACGGATCGGGAAGCGAGGCCGCTGGGAGTGCGAATGGTCTGTGGCCGGGTCACCACTGGCAGACCATCAAGGAAGTACATAGCCTCTCGATCTGATTAGTGTTGAACTTGAATTACGTAGTAGATTACTTCTGACTCCAGTGAATTACCCCATGAATTTGTGGGCATATTAGACAAAGATTCACAAACGCAAATGGACGGTCGACCTTTGCTACAGGACCTGCCGGAGGCGCCGTGATCTCGGAATCCATCGGCAAGTACTGCGGTCAGGTCAACAGTCCGTTTTTCGCCCAAGAAAGTCAGGCCAAGCCGAGGCGCGAGAACAAAATGCGGAGCGCTGGACGCGAATGGAATGGCGAAGGAGCCAATGTTGCAGTATGGGTTTGCACCCGCGCACACAGCGCCGCACGTTCCTGTTCCTTGCCCCGATGCAGACAAGCCAAATTTGTTCCTATTACCTACAGTAATTACAGCTTGGTGTTTAAATACTTGTAGATACTGAATGAATTCCCCGCGCGTTTGCCGAGGGCCTAGGCATCAGCAAATCCTGATTGAACTATAGAGTGCTACATAGTGCTACATAGTCCGGTGTAGTCCAGTGTAGTGAAGGTCCTTTGCCGCATAGTAATCCCTCACTATGTAGTACTATGTAGAGCTCCATAGTATGCTATAGTATGGTGTAGACCCAAAAAAATCAGGATTTGCTGATGTATTCAAGGTCAATTGCATACACTGCAGCGATCAAATAATATTACCCCAGGAAAATGGCCCTAGAACTATTATGTACGATTTACGGGCCGAATATTACCTTAGATAAGATAAAAGTAACAGCCTGAATTTTATCTGTCAAAGTTCCCTGAGTAAAAGGCTGGATTTTACTATGAGATAAAGACAGGTAACAGCCAAGCTTTTTCCGTGAGAATGTCTGGCGGAAACAGCCCGACTCTTTCCTGCGGTAAAAGTCAGGCTTTTACCGAACAAAGGAAGAACAAAGAAAAAGTAACAGCCTGACTTTTACCTGAGGAAAAAACCTGGCTATTTCCGCCAGACAATCTCACGGAAGAAACTTGGCTGTTACCCGTCTTTATCTCATGGTAAAATCCAGCCTATTACCTGAGATAAAATTCGGGCTATCACTGTTATCTTATCTAAGGCAATATTTGGCCCGCAAATCGTACATAACGGTTCTAGGGCCATTTTTCCCAGGTAATATTTTTGGGCTAGAATGAAGAGGGTTGGATGCTATCTTTGAGTGACTGCAAGGTGCACGAAGAGGAATTTCCTAAGACTAGCGTAAAAAATGCGGGGCTTGTGGTTGAACTTAGGAAGATTAAGATTTCGAGCTTTGGATGACTGACTCGGAGAAAAGCAAAGAAGCAGTGTGACCGGAGCAGACGTAACACAAGACACTCGCAAACTCCGGAGTGTTCCGAATGTGTTTCTCGCCTCCCATCCGCCGTGGTGCATGAGTGCGCAACTCCACCCGAGGCTCTGCTTCAAGTGTGTGCTCAGACTGCGCGCTCTTGCTTGCCATCACATGGCCCTGCCGCTCGATATTCGCATCATTTATAAGGCAGCTGTCCTATACATACTGCGGGCAACGCAGAAATTCCATCTGCTCGCACTACTCACTGCATTCAAGGCCCCCCTAGCCTCAGTCTGGAAAGGGGTGTATAGGTCTGTAAAGGAATGCCCAGGAGGCTAAACAGACTCTGTGTAGGTCTACTAGACTGACCTGATCACAATTTTGGCAAAGTGTTCGTAGTGCCTGGCCAGTTGTGTATAGGTCACCTAAGCTGACCCTGTGTAGGCCAGTGCAGGTACCTAAACTCATCTCTACCCAACTACACTGGGGTCAGTCCCGTCTTTATTCGACCAAAAATTAAAAATTAAAACACTTCTGACTGTATTCCGAGAAGGTGAGTCTAGGAAGCTAGGCAGACCTAGCCTGGCATATACATACCTTGGAAGACCTACGCACATCTACACAGAACTACACAGAACTAGACAGAGCTACACAGAGATTGTGTAGGCCCCTAGACAGATGTGGTCTGCCCAGCTAAGCATAGGGACCTTGCCAGATGGTAAGTCTAGGGGAGCCTTGAACGCAGTGACTGGGGCTTGATAGCAACCTAATCAAATCTCAGCCATAAATATATAGAAAGACCATTTATTTCCTTTGGTAAGTTGTTCCGGTCGGGCTTGACAGCTGGGAGTGCTGACCCGAGACAACACTAGTGGTTTGTCAGAGGGTGCTGGAGGTCATGTATTTAATGTGTATTAAATGGCCCACTAATGTCGTCTGGACCCACCGAATTTCACCCAACCTTGGGGTTTTGATCAGGAGAAGACTTTTGGCAGACCTCAATGACCCTTCACGAGCTCCCAGGATGCATGTCACCGAGCCGAATACGAATGGATGACGGAAGATCCCGGATGGTACAGGAGTGTCTTAAATACTAAAATATGTTTTAAACAGCGTATAATACATTAAATACGCCAAAGTTTTTCGCCGCGGCGCCTGTATTTAATGTATTAAACGAGCCATACCTTTCAGACATCGAGGCCGCTACGCGGGTCCGTATTATACACAGCCGAAATCATTTTTAAACCCAGCCCTACGAGTCTCCCCTGTGATCGATCCAGGCCGAGCTTCCTATGGAGCCACATAGGGGTCTCTGTCCACACTCCTTAGAGATGCAGCGGGGAAAGTATTGCCCAGAACGAACGAAGTTCAAACCTATCGTTGAAGTGCCGAATTCCAAAGTTTTTTTTGCCAGGAGATTTGATTTGTTCATTTTGAACAACCTGTCTGTAACCTAAGTTGTTTTCCTCAGGATGCGCTTTTTTTCTGAGACCCTGGTATACACTATTTTACAGCATATGGCCCATAAAATGTCGAGCTCTCAGCTGGGATATATCAGGGGGAAGCAACTTTCCAGAACTACAAAGGCATGTGTGAAAATTATCATACTCCCGGAATCCTCAGCGCAGTTCGGCGCGTCCCACTTAACCAAAAGCAGCGTGGATCCTCGTGCATCATACGTTGAAATGGCTGGGAGAGGAACCCTTTTATTGCAGAAACACACAGAGGCAGTTTCGTCTATGGTATAAATAGTGATTAAGTAGAACTATTAAGACAAGTTGAGAGACGACGGTATGCTACAGTGAGGCTTAAAGATTACGAGTATTGATCTCATCTGAAAACTTCGGACATCAGAATTTACATAACACGCAAAAAGTTCAAGTTCAACGTCACTCACGTAGGGAATGTTTACTGATAAGAAAGGAAATATGCAGACAAGGCAGGGAGGTCGTTCGAGCCCGCCTCGGTATATCCCTGGCGCCGCGAACCACTGAACTTGAACGCCACGACGTTTCCGGACCAGGGTTTTGCCGCGGCCCCCGACGTGATGTGGTGGAATGGAACGGTTGAGTGGGCCCCCTTTAGTGAGCGCAGTAGGCGAGTAAAATACGTGAAGTGGAAAGCGCAGGAGCTCGCCACCAAGGCCTTGCGTGAGCACGACGCTTTCGGGTGGGGCGTCAAAGTACGGCTGAAGCAGCGGGACCGGACAGAGGCTCTGCGAGGGACGGTGTGGCGGGCGGCACTTTACGGTGATGATTCTGGGTCGTTCTGAGAGAAAAGATTAGCGCGCGTGACGTATGACGCGGAATTGACGCACCCTCATTTGCGAGGAATAATATAGCAGAGATCGAAATGTACTCGAGCTCGGCCGGGGGCGGCGTTGCGATCATGTTCGAACCATATGCAGCCGAAGGGCTGCAGCGTTCGCGGTGGTGTGGCCAGTCCTGTGGAATGAGCGGTGAGATATTGACGTCGCGATGGACAGTTAGACGCACGCCCTGCAGATGTTCAGGTGAACAGTAGAACGCGGCTCGACACCGGCTACACCACTGTGAAGTGGGACGGCCACAGACAAGACAAGGGTGGTTGAAAGCAGCGGAATTCATGATCGATACAAAATGGGCCGTCGAAAGCTAGTGGATACAAGGAGAGCAAATGAGAGTGGGTAATATACAAACAAGAAACGGCGGCCCCTTCTTTTATATGTGGCCGCTGTCCTTGAAACCCGAGCATAATAGGGAGGATAGTTCTTGGCATGGTCGAGCGAGAGCCTAGTTGGGGAAAATAATCAGTCAAGGTAGGTCAAGGCACCACATTAGGAGGGAAAGACAAAATGGGGGGAGCGTGGTAAACTAAGTGGTTGAAGTTTCAAAGACTCGGGATCAAATTTGTTTTTTTTCCAACTTCCGCCAAGCCGCGGTGCGCGGGTAGAAAATTACCAAATTCATCGCTGACTTGCTATGACTGATTGGTCCTGAT